>PISX010011085.1:0-67042 GCA_004024625.1 Mellivora capensis | reverse complement strand
TCCCACTCTCCCTTTGTTCAATCTTTGATTATATTACTTGTTCTAGCCAATAAGGGCATGTGCTGTGTAGATGAGATACAGTCATCTAAGTAAGGATGTGGGCGTGATAGTCATCATCTATATGTTGTATGGCTATAGGTAACACCGTCAGATAAAATGGAATTTTAGACGAAGATCATATGGACTGATTTTTTACACTCTTTTTTTTTTTTTTTAATACACAGAGATTTCTTTTTTTCTTCTGAACAGTTTATAGGGCAAACAATTTCTAGCTAAGTGCATCCAGGAGTATTGACATCTTGTTTTTTGTTATCAGGCTTCAGAGGCGTTTAAAAGGCTCTGGAAGCACTGATGGTTGGGAAACGAGGGAAATACTGGCCACGTCAGCAGCCCCTCTGCGCGCAGTGTCAGTCGCCAAGGCCCAGCGGTTCTAGCAACGTGGTCTCTCCCACTGGGCGAGGAGAAGGGGCCCTTTCATCTTCACGAGTTTCAGAGGCATTTCAGAGAGTATTTTCAAAGCTATGTGTGGGCAATACTGAGAAAGAGAGCATTAGAATGCGTTTGCAGGAATGAGGCGGAGAGAGCCCTCTGGTCCCCAAAAGCTCCGCAGGGAGCTGCAAGAGAGAGCGTTGCGTTTTTGTCATTTCCCCACATGCTTCGCTCAGGCTACACAATGTGTTCACAGAGCCAGGAGGAAAGACGAGGCACTGAAAGGGATCGGAGGGTAGGGCTCAGGGTAGCGATCCGTGCCAACTCCAGTCTTCAGTGAACCCAACTCTGCGCATAGATCAGAAGAAGCTTAGAAAGATTATAATAGTGCAGTTCAGGTGACAGAAGAGCAAAGGCTGAACCACGTTCCTGGAGAGGGCAGGTGAGCCAGAGAATGAGGCTGGAGGTACAGCATGAGAGGGAAAGAAAATTTTTACAAACTGGCCTCTGGGTTTACATGACTGACGCGCTAAACCCCAAAGGGACAGATCAGTGCGGGATGTGAAGGGAGTGGTTTGCGGCTTCTGCCAAAAGGCTGGAAATAAAATGTGCAGTGACTAAGGAAAAGGTAAAGAGAAATTAGGGGGGGTGTTGAAAAATAGAGTCGTGGGCGCCTGGGTGGCTCAGTGGGTTAAGCCGCTGCCTTCGGCTGGCGTCTCAGGGTCCTGGGATCGAGTCCCGCATCGGGCTCTCTGCTCAGCGGGGAGCCTGCTTCCCTCTCTCTGTCTCTCTCTGCCTGCCTCTATGCCTACTTGTGATCTCTGTCAAATAAATAAATAAAATCTTTTAAAAAATTATTAAAAAAAAAAGAAAGAAAAATAGAGTCGTGTGAAGGCTCTTATGTTTCATTGAGGTGAAAAATCCATTAGGTTCTTTTTTCATGTCATACACTGTAGTAGGCATTAAAAGAAAGGAAGACATTAAATTTAAAGGTAATCACTTTTCATACTGTAAAAATAGGCATGCAAACAAGTAATTAGGATTCAATGCATGGAAATAAATGATCAGGATTCAAAACATATAAAATTATAAACTATCTCCATCTTCAATCTACAAAAGCATCTCAATTTTTTTTTTCTTTTTACTGGATGAGACTCTATTTGTGAATGTAAAAATGTCAGTAAGAAAGTGAATTTATTCAGTATTTGTGAATTTTTATCTTCTAGTATGGGTAGCATTTCCAACTTTCTTTTGTTTTTGATGTGTGGGATTGTTATTGATAATCCTGTCTTATCTGTGGAGGCTTCACCCTGAGACAGATTTCTTTCCTGTTCATATTAAACATTTCTACCCTTATAAATAACTTACCTCCACCAGGCCAGTGTTTTTTACTTCACATACAAATTTAATTCTTCTGTCCATACTCTTTTGAGGAAGAGGAAGATTCTTCAAACTTCCCTCTCCACTCTTAGATCTAATTCAGAAATATATACAATCAAAGGCACAAAGGGAAGAACATGGTAAGACATATAATTATAGCAATATTAGCATGCATATTTACTATGTAACATGCAGACAAATTCACAGGAATCATAATGTCTAAAATTTCCAAACACTTGGAGGTTCAATGTTTTTATTTTTTTAGTTTTTTGTATAAGGAATTGTGAGTTAGATGAAATAAAGCAACTTCACCAATTTTTTTTATAAAATCTTTTTTTTTTAATTATTTATTTGTCAGAGAGAGAGGGAAAGAGAGCAAGCACAGGCAGACAGAGTGGCAGGCAGAGGCAGAGGGAGAAGCAGGCTTCCTGCCAAACTAGGAGCCCGATGTGGGTCTCGATCCCAGGACGCTGGGATCATGACCTGAGCCGAAGGCAGCTGCTTAACCAACTGAGCCACCCAGGCGTCCCACAACTTGACTGATGTTAAAAGTTCAAGAAGTGACATATTTAATTTAAAGACTTACACACTATGTCATAAAATAGTATCTATTTTGTCAAGCTTAAAATTTTGTCACATAACATTGAGAATATAAGAAAGGATTTTTGATGCTTTAAAGAACAGTATTTGGGATTCGTGAGAAAAATAGACTTTAAAATGCTTGGATCTCCAGTGGCAGCAGCATGATTTAGGTTGGTGAAGAGAAGTAGTTTGGCCTTCCAAACCAACATGTTTAGTTGAAGATAATAAAATCAATTCATTTAAAAATCAAAGTATATTTCTGCCTCCAGGAATATGGAGCAAAGATACTTTTTCCTATTTCTCTCTTCCTAAGTAATCTTTAGTTTTAGTCCAACTAAAAGCCTTGGACATTATATTTTTAAAAAAATATAAAAAAGAAGATTAGAGATAGAAAGAAAGGCCAGCTAGAAACCTCAGGGCCTAAAGAACAGCACAGTGGTGGTGAGTTACCTGTGTTTTCTTTTTGCCTCATATCACACACTTGGCATTTAAAAAGCTGTCAACCTGGAAACATCAGTGGACACAGATAATGCCCCAACAAAAGCCTGCTTTCTCTAACCATTGGGCTAGGAAAGAATTTTTAGACTATAAAAGTGCAACTTTAATTGTACAGCATAGAAAAGTCTGGCCCCACTTTACAATGTCAGCAAGGACAGAACATGTACCCTGAACTTGTAACTGTCAGACTGGAAGGAGGCTCTTGATCCCCACCCTGCTGGAGTCAGAGAAGGCCAGGTGGATGGAGCCCATGTCAGTGGAGTCCATATGGGGAACCTAGACTTCCATCTCAGCAAGCAGCAGCAAATTGCTCCTACCCCCAAACACTGTGCCAGTAGAGGCCACATGTGGAGACAAAACTCCCACCCTGCCCAGCAGAGATGGAGAACCATTCCCGCTTGAGTGTCATGGAAGTTGCGTGGGGAATCTGGACTTCTGTTTCCACTAAACAATAACTCAGTGGCACCCCTACCTCTTTCCCTTCTAGTTCTATGTCAGAAAAAGCCTGTGATAAAGATGGTGTTAACATTTCCCTCAGCATGACCAAACTTGTAACAGGTTTCTTCCTGCCTTTAAGTTCTTGACCTCTCTTTCCTTAGTTCATTTTCTTGAGAAAATTTTTAACTCCAAAATCTTCCTCTGTCCCTTGGAGACATAAATATTTTATTACTTTTTTTTTAATTTTTAAAAAAGATTTTATTTGTTTATTTGACAGAGAGAGAGAGCCCAAGTAGGCAGAGTGGCAGGCAGAGGGAGAGGGAGAAGCAGGTTTCCTGCCAAGCAGGGACCCTGATGTGGGGCTCTATCCCAGGACTCTGAGATCATGACATAAGCTGAAGGCAGATGTTTAGCCAACTGAGCCACCCAGGCACCCTGAGATGTAGAAGCGTCTTTCCAGTTTTACAACCCAAGGTAGTAATTCTCTAGGACTTGGGAGCCATCCCTTTGAAATCTGCTCATCAAGGAAGAGAGAGTTCCCATCCTCCAGTCTCTGTGGGTGGATAGAAATGTAACTTTGTTGGGAGGGACTCCTGGGTGGTTCATCAGTTGAGGACCTGACTCTTGATACCAGCTCAGATCTTGATTCCAGGGTGGCCATTTCAAGCCCCATGCTGTGTGTGGAGCTTACTTAAGAAAGAAAGAAAGAAAGAAAGAAAGAAAGAAAGAAAGAAAGAAAAGGAAAAAAAAGAAAGGAAGGAAGGAAGGAAGGAAGGAAGAAAGAAAAACAAACTTGATTTAATGGGGTGTCTTGGTAGCTCAGTTTGTTAAGTATCCAACTCCTGATTTCAGCATTTCAGCTCAGGTCATAACCTTTCTCCCTCTCCTTCTGTTCCTCTGCCCCCAGCCCCACGCGCTACATGCTCTCTCTCTCAAAACAAAGAAAAATAAAAAAGAGAGAGAGAGAGAAATATAATGTAGGTGTATAGATTGGTAACTTGCTCCAAACTATAAAGCAATTTCTTCTTGAAGAATCCAGAAAGTTTGCTTTACTTTTGGGTAAAGCTGATTAGTGAGTACATGTGGTCTAAGATCCACTCCCATCCCCAGCTCTTGAAGACTCCCCAGTCCTTTCTTTTAGTGCAGTTGAGTTTAGACTGTATCTTAGTCTCTCTTCTCTGTTGCCTATTTAACTGAGTGCAATTCCTGCTTTAACCCTGGCCAAAACATGCTATCTCGTAACATAGTACAAAAATGTTTAGGTTTCAAACAAAAATCACACATTAATTTGAGAACCAGGTGGATTTGAAGTGAAAGTGAATGGAAGATAATCAATAAATGCTGGCAGCAAGATGACAGAAATATTAGAAAATATCTGATAAATAATTTAAAATAACCATGGTAAGCAGAAAGAGTACTTTAGTGGACAATTAAGAACATGCTTGAAGCAAAAGAAAAAAATAATGGAAAGTTTTACCAAAGAGTTGAAATTATCACCCAAAAATAGAATATATAAAGATTGATCAAAAGAAAATTTTAGAATTGAAAACAATAATAAAATAAAAATCCTGTGGATGGTCTCTTCAGCAGAATGGAGGTGTAGTATTTTTATATATTTTAGAAACTTTGTGCTGTTCGACTTATTTTACCAAATACTTGAAAGAGGAATACTATAACTGGCCTATGAAACTAATGAGGGAATTTGTTAAAATAAAAATGAATTGTTCTTAAAGTAGGCCCCACCTATATGAATTTGCTCCATTTAATTGGGTTGATGAAGGTTTTTAATTTGGTAAAACTACTATTTTAAGTATGTATAATTATCATAATGTATTGGCAGGTGCTGTGTTGTTTTATGTTTATCACTTTAATATTTCACAGAATATAGGACACATAAAATTGTTGGTACAGAAGATAATTAGATGGTCCATGGTCTTAACATTAAATAACATTTAATTATAGAGAGAAAAAGATATTTCTCTTTATTTTTCTTTCTGGCTTCCTTAATTGCTCAGAAAAGATATCTCTGTTGAATATCACAATTTGTAATCTTTCCCTCTTTTAACAAAGTCATGCTTCAGGGTCAGAATCTTCACCTGGAACAATATGTAAATATTTAGGTAGGATTTTGTAGTACTGCTTTGTTTTCAAAGAGTTTACTTTTTGGGTTTCTGTTATTATGAAAAAAAAAATCCTTGTTTTCCATTATGATGAGGATATAAAGTTTCCTTTTAGCAAATACTTTTAATTTAAAAAAATTCAATTTAAATAAAAATAATAAGCAAAAAGAATACCTATGAAATGAAAGTAGCAAAACTCATGATGGCATTATGCTAATACAGAATATTAATTATTATGCATTAGCTCATTGGGTCTCCCATTAATTATGAGATTAATGTCTCGGTTTCACAAGTGCAGGAACTGAAGCTAAATGATTTATTCCAGGTTTCACAGAGAGTTACAGATAGATCCTACATCTTATACATTCAGCTCCTTGGCGAGGGCCCCTCCTTTAAAATGATGCCTCCACACATGAAGAAGTTACTCTTCTCTATAGGAATTCTAGTCCAGATTATGTGGTTCATTGTCTCCAACATTGATAAAATGATTGTGGGAATCTTATGTTGTCTCCTCTAGCAAAAATATACAATTTTTAGTAATAAACACTGAATTGAGATTATTTTAAAAAATTCATAATCTCCTTAAAGGACACCTCAGATGAACTTATTTTGTTGATTATTATAGTGTGGATCATTTAATAAAAAGCAAGGCAGGCAAATAACATAAAGGATTCTCATGTTCTTTCTTATAAAGAAAATGAAGATGCTATTAAATTAAAAGAGAAGCCTTAAATAAATGTAAAGCTTTGCTTTTAATAAATGACTCAATGAAATCTACAAGATTGAAAAGCACAGGCTGGATGGGTTAGGAGAGAAAGCAAAGGAATATATTTGCATAAGTTTTACTCCAGAATTGAATTAAATGTTACATCTTCTGAAGGTTCATGGCAAAAACCACATATATAGCTATGATCAGGGAATTGAAATGGATAGCTTTTATTATTCAAAGAAGACTGTGATATTAATCAAAAGAAACCAAAGAGAATGCATTGCAGTTATTTGATGAGCGTATTTGGACAGATCTTAACATACACAATGGAGATAACTATATAAAAATTTCAATTCCCTCTTTCCTGACTCTATTGATGCATAAATCATTTTTGAGATATTCATTTAAGATGTTAAAGCCTTTTAAATTGTCTTATAAAATTGTAGAATTATATGTAAAAGAATGTTTTTAAAGGATTGGCAGTTACCAAAATTCCAAATCCTAACTTCTGAAAATAGTCTTTGGACTCTTTTATAGAAAGTCATAAAGACAAAAAAAAAAGATATCTGTAATTAATTTTTCACCAAAATTTATTTAGGTATGTTGCTTTAAAATGACAAAAAGCTCAGCCCACATGAAGAAAATAACTAGTCTATTGTGCAAAAAGGACAAGGAGAAAAGGAAAATTCGTTATAAAATTTCAGTAACTAGAGTAAAAATTTCCTGAAACTTTACTCTCCTCAACTCAGTGGTATCCTTAGGATTCATACTATATTATTAACTTCTGAATACATGGTCTTAAACAGGCATGGGTATAGCTTTGGGTAAGTTTAGTAAAAACAATATTGCTAAAATACCCATCTAGAAGGTACATTCCCTGTGGCAGTACAGTGGATCCACTTTACTTAGGAGTCCGTATTAACAACTGCTTTGTTACATACTGTGGTGAAATCCCATCTATATAATAGATGTGAGACTCTAAGACCTTAAAATCAAATTCATGTTGACTACTAACACTGTGAATCTTGAGATAATTCTAGTAGGAAAGTATGAGCTGTGTTCAGCAGAGATATGTAAGCCAACAGAAGTCCATTATGTTCTCACAGCAAACTTCGTGATAAAACAATGATCCCTCTAATTTTCAGAAGCATTTTTCAGTTTAAGCAATTAAATGGAGAAGACATGTGTTTTTTTTGTTTGTTTGTTTGTTGTTGTTGTTTGTTTTTTTAAGAGACCACTCCCTGAATCTTTCTACTACCTTAATTGTGGTGAGTACTTCTTAGGAGCTTGATCTGCTCTGTTATGTGTCCTCTGCACAAGCTTAAATGTTTTATGATAGGAGGCACTATTCAGAACAAAGGATAAAATTAGAATGTGGATTTTCTTTTCTTTTCTTTTTTTAAGATTTTATTTATTTGAGAAAGACACAGAGAGCGTGCACCCATGCAAGAGTGCACATCGGGGGAGGGGGAGGAGGAGGGGGAGGTACAGAGGGAGAAGCTGACTCCCCACTGAGCAGAAGCAGGGTTCCATCCAGAACCCTGGGATGACTACCTGAGCCAGAAGGCATATACTTAACCAACTGCCCATAGAATGAGGATTTTATACACATAAGAAAAATGTTCTTATTAATAACCAAATTCTGGGCAGATCAGCCTATTTTGCCCCAATACATAAGTCAGGAAACTTTACATGAAAATGATTGGTATACAGTCAATCTGAATCATTAAGCCAGAAATCCAAATAAGCTGTCCCACCCACATCTATCTATCTATCTATCTATCTATCTATCATCTATCTATCTATCTATCTATCATCTTCATCTATCTTTTATCCATCTATCTTTATTTATTTAAGTTTATTTCTTTATTGTGGTTTGTAAATCATTATTTTTCTTTCGTTTTTGTTTCAAGTTTTTATTTAAATTCTAGTGAGTTAACATATAGTGTAATATTGGCTTCAGAAGTCACCCACATCTTTAACCATAGGACACTTCTAATCATAGGAAACAAACTGAGGGTTGCTGGAGGGGCGGGAGGCAGGGGAATGGGGTAACTGGGTGATGGACTAAGGACATTAAGGTGATGTAATGAGCACTGGGTATTATAGAAGACTGTTGAATCACTCACCTCTACCTCTGAAACCAATAATATATTATGTTAATTAATTGAATTTAAATTAAAAACAACACCAAAACTTTTCCTATCACCATTTAATAAATGACAAATAATTTTAAGTTTTTATCTCTCGGTAAAAAATGTATCTCTTGGGACATCAAAGGAGTCATTTTTCCTATGAAGTAGTATGGGGAATCTCTGATTTGATCTGTAATTGATTAGAGGTACTCACATTATGATTCAACAAAGCTGAGAGGTCAACGGCATGAAATCTATCCCCAGGCACAGATATATACCACAGAAGGCTACAATTTTACCTTTTAAGATATAAATATACTAAAGAAGGCTACAATTTTATATTTTAAGAGATGTCTAGGGAATTTTACCTAGAGCTAAATAAAATAACTTAATTACCATAAAAACATGCACTATTTTTCATTTCTTCTATAAAATCCTCCAAAAGTGTTGGATGCTATGAAATAAAGGATCTTTTGAAACAGAATTGTCTTGGTTACAGAAAAAAAAAAATGTTCAAAACACCATAGACTGTAAAACTGTTCCTCAACAACTTATTGTATTATCTATATTAAAAGTGATGGAGCATTGATAAAGGATAAGTTCCAATGTGGAATAATTTTGCAGTAATAACATCACTGTTTAATATATTTATATGTTACCTTGTGCTAATGACACCTACATATCCCATGGTGGTTCCATTGTATATTAGCCGTTCTCAGCTAAAGACAAGAGAGGAGTACTCAAAAGGAAATGTCATGGACATCTGGATGGCTCAGTTGGTTGAGTGGTTGGCTTGATTTTGGATCAGGCTCTGATCTCAGGGTCCTGGAATCAAGCCCTGTGAGGGGCTCTGAGCGCAGGGAAGACATTGCTTAAGGATTCTTTATCTCTCCTCTCCTCCTGCTCCTCTGCTCACATGCTTTCTCTCTCTCTCTCTCTCCCCCCACTCCCACCAAAGTAAATAATTAAATCTTAACAACAACAACAACAACAAAAAAGAACAAAGGTCACTTTTACACTTGAGCTGAGAAAAGTGGCACAAAATTAACAGGAGGGCGAATGGGAATTAATTTTATCGAAAACCATAGAAGGTCTATGTGATAATTGAGTAAGACAAAGATATACATTTTTAAAGATTTATTTATTTATTTTAAAGACAGAGTGTGGGGAGGGGCAGAGTGAAAGAGAGAGACAGGAACTCAAGCAGATTTTGTGCTGAGCACAGAGTGTGGGGCTCAATCTCACTACCCTGAGATCATGACCTGAGCCAAAACTAAGAGTCCAACACTTAACCTCCTGCACCACCCAGGTACCCCAAGACAAAGATATTTTCATCTTTTGTTTCAAATATCTAAAGAAACATTGTTTTTCTATTCTTAATTAGTGAACAATTTTAGATACCTGTTTTGGTTAAAGATATTTTGCCATTTGTTGTATATGTAATATAAAGGCATATGTTGACAATGTAAAGTTAAGCAACATAACTTAGTACCTTCTTCACATTCTCTAAGTACTATTTCCCAAGAAAAAGAGCAAAGTCTACACATTTTCAACCAAGGATTCAAACCTACTATTTACTGATAACCCATGACTTACCTGAGAGTACCTGTAAGTAAAAAAACAAAAGTGACAAATAAAATTTTAATTATTTTTAGCAACTAAGAACTCCTATTATACTTGAATATTCAGAGAGAGATAGAGAGATCCCTCAAAATGAGGGATCCCAGAGTTCATAGTTTCAGTTCGATTTTTTAATCTGTTATGCTTGGCAATGTTGCTTTGTGTCTGGCAAAAATGTCATCACCTGCAGGATTATGCTGTTTTGTTTGAAGGGATCTAAGTAAACCTTTTTCAAAAATGGAGTACTGCTTGCAGTGTGCCAGGTTTATTTTGTGCAAGGTCATAAAGAAGTAAAACAAGAAAAATTCGCATATTAAAGCACTAAATTCTCCTTTATCTATTCTATAGAATAAGGATATAAACTAGACTTGTTTAGTGTAAGTATAATTTAACCATAATATCACCATTCTCTTAATTTTGTTCTGTTCTCTGCCTCCTACTCTGTAGCCTTGTGTCTCCAATAGACCTGATGACTTTCTTTAGTTTTATACTTACCACTGTCTTTTTAAAAATATTATAATTACATATATATATGAATCTTAAATAAAATATTATTTGTTTTTACTTGTCTTAGATCTTTAATGCAAATGACATCGTACTATAGTTTGTAATCTGTGACTTTCTTCCTCCATAGTACCTTTATAAGATTTTTGTTATTGTTTTTGGTTGTAATTCATTTTTCATGATAATATTCCATCAAATTACTTGCCATAATTTATCTTTAAATTTTGCTTGTAGTATTTAGGTTTGTTATTTAAAGTATTTGCTTTAGCAAACTGTGCTTCTGAGAACTGTCCAGTGCATGTTCCTTGATGTTCATATGCCAGAATTTCTCTAAAATAAATATATAAGACAATGATGGATTTATAGGGTATTTTACTACCAATTTAACAAGACATTGTCAAATTATCTTTCAAAGTGTCCTGCTTATTTACCTATCATCCCCATTGTGAAAGAGTTCCCTTTGATTTACGCTATATAATATTATTTTTTATTTTTCATTTCCTTCACGGTGTACTGTGATGAAAATCTAAATTGTAATATAATTGGATTTTTCAAATTTTTTGTGATTAGCTTTTATCCTCTATTGTTAAAGAAAAAAATTGGTACCAATATTTATAAATGTACACTTCCATAATTTCATCTAAAATGATAAAATTATCATTTACATTTAAGTTTTTTAATTCTTTTTTTTTTTTTTTTGCAAGAAGTCAGATAGGAACCCCAAATCCTATTTTTCTCATGGAAATACATAATTTTCTCATTTTCATTTATTGAACATTTCCTCAGTAATCCATATGTTTGCCTGTATCTATCTCGGGGCTCTCTGCTTCCTTCCTTAATTCTGTGTATCTTCACGAGTACCAGTGTCTTTTTCTTGGGCTACTTTTAAGAATATCTCTTTTTCTTTGATCTTTAGTAGATATGCAGCAGTGAGCCAAGGTGTGGTTTTCTTTCTGTATATTTTGCTGGGCATGCTGAATGGTTTTAAATCTCTGGCATGGTATTTCACCAATGTTGAAAAATTCTTTGTCATTTTTCTTTCAAATATTTTTCATCCTCATTCTCTTTCTCTTCTTAGATTCTACCTGCTTTTGTGTTGATAATTACTTCATGTCTCATATGGCTCTTGCTTTTTATATTTGAATTTGTAATTTTTTTTCTTTATGCATCATGATTTTTTATCATATCTTCCAGGATATGTATCTTCTACTCTCCTGTATTTTACCTGGAATTAAATAATTTTGCATTCTTTGTTGGGTCCATGGTCAAAGGAGCGAGAGTGATACAAAGCGAAGGTCAAGCAAAGCTTTATTTTGCACCAAGCATCGAGAATCAAACTGACCTGCCAGGGCCGTCTCTTGCAAAAAGGCGATGACTCTCTGCCTTACAGACTAGCTTTTAAGGGCAAAGGACATGTGGTTGGGCCTGGCCACGCACAGGTGGCCAATGAGATTGTAATACAGAGAAAGCTGCACAGTCCTGCTAGGTCACACATAAGTGACCAATTGAATTACAATTTACCCTATAGTAGATATTTGAACTAGCCTATCACCTTGGTCAGAATTGGGGCCCAAAGGGCACCCAAAGGGCAGGGCCCATACTCCTTGGTAGCTAGGGAGACAGTATGCGCCCCCACTGATTGGATACCTCCACCTGACCTGACCCACCCTTGTATTTGGGCTTTGTTACCTGGGACTGGTTTCCGGAACTTGTTTTTAAGTAAGTTCCCTGGTGGGAGCTGGGATTGGGTGGTGGTCAGGATGGAGCTGCTTTGGCTAAATAGGCCTTTACATTCTTAATTTCGGTGATTATGTTTTTTATATATGGAATTTTCATTTGCTTCTTTTTTATAGATTGCAAATCTCTGCTTAGATTCTTTAGGATTTTAATATTATCAAAGTTCAATTTATTTCTATTCCATTTTTCTTGTTTTTGGGTAAATCACTCCTGCATTTTGGTTTGCTGAGCAGTTATTGATTCAATACCACATATTGGCTGTGAGGCTTGTAGGTAAAATTTAAGGCTGTGAAAGGAGTTCCGTTTGTCTAAGTAGTATGTGCTTTTGTTTTGGGCAGATTATGGCAGATCTCCTTCCCTCACCCTGGGTTTGATCTGATTCCAAGATGGTTTTCAGGGCTCCTGAGTGTTAGCATTCATGCATATTTTGCTTGCTTTCAAGAATTCCAAAGAAAACTTGAAGTGTTTACTAGATCTCTTAAACTATATTTTTGCTTATGCATCATTAAGAAAAGGTCAAAAGCCTTAGCAGTTTTTCAGATTTGTAGCCACCAATTCTGGCTCAACTTCTGACCTCTCAGCTGCATTAGGGATTGGCAAATTGGGAATATATACAGGAACCAGCTAAGTGTGTGTCCCCTCCTCCCTGGATATTTGCCTCTCAAGTCCTTGCTGTCTTAGTTCTCTCATGCTACAAAGAGCTCATTTATTTCAATTTATCTAATTATTCTATTTGTTCCCAGTGGAGAGATTCATCACATATAAGCTATTCAGTTATATCAAGAGATGGAAAGATTTAACTCTTCAATATAAATTTGAGAATAGTAAAATCATAATGATATCTCAAAGAATATCCTTTGTAATTATATTGAAACTTTAGATCAATTCACAAATAATGACATTATAACATTTACTCTTTATATTCAACAACATTATTTAATACCCCAATTATTAATATCTTACTTATTATATCCTAATAACATTTTACAATTTTCCACATAGGACTCTTAGGGATAGTTTTATGACTTATTCCAAGGCACTTTATATTATCTGATACTGTTTAAATTATGTCTTCTTTTAAATTATATCTTCTAGTTGTTTGATCAAATTGACTTATCCTCATTGATCTTAAACCCAAACACCTTAGGAAACTCTCTTATCTTTCCAAAATTTGTCTGTAGATTATTTTATCTATGCCTCTGTGCATCAAAATATTATTTCGGAATGAATAGATTAAATATTTTTCAGTAGTTCAATGCTGTGATTTTTACAGGCATTTAATATTAGTGACACACTGATATAAACATAAATTATATATAATAATGTAGCAAGTTTCTTATATTACCTTTATCCATTATCACAATTTATGAAAAAAAATTATATTTTAGTCTCTTATTGAACCCATCAGTGTCTTCATTATTATACCAGCCAGTTTTTGAATAATAGTATTACAAAGTACATTATGTGTTCTTCCATTGGAGAAATTTGATATACACACAGCAGTTTTCAAATTCATACATGATGCTGTCACATGAAAATTCATCCGAAGTATCACAAATGCCCATTCACATGCCCTAAAACCATTATCTTCAAAAGTCTTGTATACATATGCATTATTTCCTGTTATTAGCAATCCGCAGTAGGGTGATACATTTGTTAAAGTTGATGAGCCAACATTGGTACATTGTTATTAACTGAAGTCTATAGTTTGCATTAGGGTTCTCTCTTTATGTTGTACATTTTATGTTGTGACAAGTGTATAACAACGTTTATCTGCCATTACGGTATCACACAGGATAAATTCACTGTCCTAAAAGCCCCTGTTGTCCACCTAGTGATCTCCCTCCCTCCCTCCCTCTTCCTGAACTCTCGGCAACTACTGAACTTTTCACGGTATCCATAGTTTTGCCTTTTCCAGAAGGTCTTATAGTTAGAATCATAGCATCATAGACTATACAATCTTTTCAAATTGGCTTCTTTCAATTAGCAACATGCATTTGGGTCACTACCATGGATTTCACTGTACTATGTTCATTTTTTTAAATTGTTGAATAGTATTCCATTATAAGGATATACCACAGTTTATCTGGTCACCTACTGATGGACATTGTGGTTGCTTCTATGTTTTGGCAGCTATGAATAACATGGCTAAAAACACTAGAATGTAGGTTTTTGTATGTACATAGGTTTTTAACTAATTTAAGTAAACGTCAAGCAAGCATGATTGCTATGGGAGTTTATTTAGTTTCGTAAAAAAGTACCAAGCTGTCATCTAAAATGCCTGAGCTATTTTGCATTCCCACAAACAATGAATGAGAGTTCTCCTTGTTTCACATACTTGCCAGCCTTTAGTGTTTTCAGTGTTCTGGATTCTAGCCATTCTAACAGTTGTGCAGTGGTATCTTGTTGTTTTAATTTGCAATTCCCTAATGATATATGATGTTGAGCTTTTTCTCATATGTGTATGCCATCTGTATATCTTCTTTGATGAGGTGTCTATTTGGATCTTTGGTGAATTTTTAATTTTTAATTAGGTCTCTTGTTTACTTATTGGTGGGTTTTAAGACTTGTATATTTTTGGTACAAGTCCTCTATCAGATTTCTGTTTTGCTAATATATTCTCTCAGTCTGTGGCTTGTGTTTTACCTCTTTTAAAGTGTTGTGATTTTTTAATCACATAAATGAACTTTATCCTTGTTATCATTTTATAGCAATCATTATTTATGTCTTTTTTTTTAATTAACCATCCCTTCTCTCCCTTTGGACTGTCCTTCTGGGACCTTTTTTTTTTTTTCCTTTTTCTCTTGAAATGAATTCTTTAAAATATATTGTCACAAAGCCAGTTTGTGGTAATCTAAGCTTTACCTTTCTAAAAGTGACATTTTGCCAGAATTATCCTTTTTTAAAAAGATTTTATTTATTGGAGAGAAGGGGAGAGAGAGAGAGAGAGAGAGTGAGTACAAGAGCTGGGGTGGGAGGGGTGGGGGTGGTGGGGAGAGGGAAAAACAGACTCCCTGTTGAGCAGGAGCAGGGAGCCCAACAGGGGGCTTGATCCCAGGACACTGGGATCATGACCTGAGCTGAAGACACTTAACTGAGTGAGCCACCCAGGTGCTCCCAAATTTCTCCTTTTTAAGCACATTGATTTGAAACCATTACTTACATGAAGGAGCTTTTCTGATTGATAAACAGATGTTTTTAAAGGTTAATGTCACCTCATTTTTCTGTCTTCTAAATCTCATGTGAGTTCTTCTCACTGGTAAAATCTAATCTAGAACCATCTGGGCAAGGTGACTCTTAACAATACAGTTATTTGTTTCTCCTGTGCCATGCCAAGGATACTTAGAAGCAAATGATAAGATACCATGTAAACTAGTACATGTAATGATAAGTCTCACAGAAAAGTGACATTTGAGCAAAGCTCTGAATGATTTAAAGAAAAAGAAATCATTAAGCTATCTGGAGGAAGAACATACTGGCCATAGTGGCAGGATCTTGAGATGAGAGCATTCCTAGTATGTTCTAACAAAAGCTAGGTAGTCATTGTGGTTACAACAGAGTAGGCAAGGGTGAGAGTAGTAGCAGACATATTCAAAGAGATCACGGGAACCAGATCTATGCTTTATTTTGTTTCTTACCCTTAGCAAGGTGGGAATCCTTGGGAATGTTTTGAGTAAAAAAGCATAAATGTTTACCATCTTGAAGTATCTATATTTTGGTTATTTTTCCACTCAGTTAACAACATAGAGGCTCATGTGTGACATCAACACTGCCATGCGAACTTGTAACAAATGATGGTACTGATGAGAAAGATGATGATGATGCTCATAATACCAGCAAGTATCACTATTACCATATGCCGGTTGCTGATTTCCTACTTTATGTATTTATGAGTATCTCTATCTATATCCATCTATTTATTTCTGTCCGTATCTGTACATGAGTTCAGTTGGCTCTAATATGAAATCAGTAACCAGCCTACCATAGTAAATAATAGTATTTTACATCACGAACATACAAATATTTAATTTTATGAATATAAGTATGACATAAACACTTTCACATATGAAGTAATAAAGTGGCATATCCTATACATGGTGGACTTAGTTTGCATCCTGCTTCCTGACTTACTCATGATTACAATAAATTTCCCTCATGGACCTGCTTCAACATGCTCCACATACCACTTTTTCCCTTGAGATTATGATGCTATATTATGTAGGCTAAATAAAAGATTCTTTTCAGAAACATTGGAAATCTCATCAGCATATTTACATACTTATCACTGAGGATATGCTACATTGCCTAAAGTTTTAAAAATAATAATGCAGACCACTTAGCTAATGAAGATACAGTCTGAAAGCTTTTTATTTCTCTATAGTAAATTGCATTTTAATAGCATTCCATTTATTTAATAAGTACTTTTTTGTAACTTTCATCTAAGTATAAATTCTCTAAAAGTTCAAAATTAAAATATTATTTCAGGGAAATAGTACTTCAGTAACAATTTCAGTCATACTGAGCCATATTACATCCAATTGCTAAAAAATTCTTCATAGAAAATTTTTTGTAATGAGATAAAATTTTCTAATTCCTTTGCTCTCAAAAGAAGAAATTGCTTCTATGACATTTTGAGAAATATTATAACAATTTTGCAATTTTCTATAATTAAATATAAAACTAAGAAATGAGAAGAGTAGCTAGAGAAGATTTTTTTTACATCTAATTATTTGATGACACGTATTATTTAATAATAATATCTGCCACATTATTTACCTTTTAATCACTCATGAGTGATATAAGTAATTTGTTCAGTATACATCATAATTTCTATTTAATTGGTAGATATAGACCATGATGAGAGAAAGACGATTTGTAAGTTTTGGTAACTGATTGTAACTAGTTATGATACTAAGTCAATGCTTATGATATTAGTTCAACTAGGAAACATAAATAGGAGCAGAACACAATTAGAAACTTTTTGAGGAAAACACATTCACTGTTTATTAGCTTACATTCACACATTTTGCTAGTTAGTTTTTTAGGAGCCTTTAGCACAAATGCCCCAAACTGGAAAGACTTCACACTCCCAAATGATGAATGAATAAACAAGCTATGGCACAATGGACTATCCTGATATGGGCAACACCGTGGAGGAATCTCGGATGTATTTTGCTAAAGTTACAAGTTGTATTATTCTATTCCTTTGACATTCTGGAAAAAGCAATACTATATTAGTTCAATTGTTTCTAGTTGCTAGCCACAGAAACACAAGATGAAATAACTTGAGAAAAATAGTTATATTATCAGGAAAGAACTCTGGAAACAGGGGACTTTAAGGAGAGAAATTGATTGCATCTTAACACAACTCTTTCTGGGTACTAAGTTTGCTCATCTTTAGGTACATGTCAAGGGTTTGACTCACCAGGATCACTAGAGTAGAACAGACAAACAAATACTAGTTTGAACAAGCATATAACCTACAGTGTTAATAGTTAAGGTTCCACATGCATATCCGTACAATGTACAACTACAAGAATGCTATCATTAAGTCCAAGGTGAATTTGAATCAAATTTTTAATCATCAACATAACTATTACCATGAAAGCAACATTTGAATTAAAAAAAAATCTTATCAGAATTTGCTGAAGTGCCTAATATATTAGTAAAAGAAAGAAAAACAATGTAATTTAAATACAAGGATAAGAATTTCTCAACAAGTTATTGCATATTATAAGGAGATTTACTATGCCTCAGCTTCATTCTCAAGTTAATTTGTAGACCACCTAAACTAAAAGATTTTGAGTAGTTTAAAATAAATGATCCTTTATTTTGTTAACATAGGCCAACCTTTATATGGTTTACATAATTCTTTCAGAAAGGAGACTAGTGAAGGAATTGAGGTGATTCCTATTGTCTGTCAACCATCAGTGATTGAACTGGATGGCCACCAGTACCTAGGAGCAGCCAAAATTCTGCTGTTTCTCTGTTCCTCTGGTCATTAACTACAAATAGAGGGAAAAAAAAAGATGAGAAGAAATGAAATAAGTATATTATAAACAACAAATAATGTCTACCTCAAATATTAATTAAATTAAAATGCTACCCAAAACATTAGCTGACAGGGTAGGTTTTAGTTCTTAAGTTTATTGATGATTGTGTGGCTATGTATACATGGCACTAAGAAAAGTCTGCATTGATTCTCACGGACTCTTATAGGTGATTATTAGTTGGAATGAAATGTTTAAACATATTTAGCACTTCCAAGAGCCTCATAAAATGTAAGTTATAAATAAATATATGCTGAATGAAGAAACTTAAAGATATAAAGTTTGTCAATACTAAAACTTTTGAAAAAAATTTATAAGCATTTAGAGTACCAAACAATAAATAAGATTGATGTAGCTTTCATATATTTATTGAAATTTTTATAATTCCATGAGTGGGTTTATTAATTCTGAATATATAATTAAAGAAACTGAGATTTGGAGAATGAAGGAGATTTCACTTAAAGGTATTTAATATCTCCTCTTTGAAAATAGGTTGTTTATAAACCTGTATGATAGCCAGACTAGGGAAGTAACATCTTTTTTTTTTTTTTTGGACACATCTTTTTACAGTCAAGCCATAAGATGGACTTTAAGGATATTTGGGTATTTTTGAAATACAGGTTCAACCTGCTAAATTTCTGAACATACGAAATTACCAAAAATCAATTTATCTATTGCCTCTGATACCATCTTTGTTTCTAAAACTCAGAGTAGAAAAATATCATTCATCATGAACATTTCTCATAAATCCTAGACATTTCCTCATGGCTTTCAAGTCAATCACAGACCTGGCCTAACCTTCTTAGTTACTGAACTTGAGAGATTATGACTCAAGGAAGCCTTGCTCTGTGCAGACATCAAAAAAAGAAGATGTTGAAGAAAATTGGAATTTAGTTACTTGATCTTTGTGAGATTGAGATCTAATCCTTTCCTTTGCCAGAGTCAATGGGCAGTTGTCTAAACTTCAACTTATTTTTAGAGTGATATATAGCAGAAATGTCAAACCCCATGAAAATATTTTTTAAAAGACCCAGAACCGAAACCGCACATCCAGAAGGAATATGCTATTGCCATTTTCTCACTGCCTAAACTCAACTTTATAAAGGCAAAGAGGACACAAGTAGACTATTATAGCATCAGGTATTGGAAACTATTTTCCCCTAATGATGCCAATAAAATTAAACCAAAATCATACATATAATAATCATTATCAAGTAAGTACATGACAGTTTAGTTTAAAACCACTTTGACTTTATAATAATACATATATAGAAGACCTTGAATAGTACATTTAAAAGCATGAGAAATAATGTAAGTAATTGGTGTAAGGAGAATTGCCTTTGAGACTTAATGGTTTTTGATAGTGATGAAAACATATTAGTTAATAATTTCAAGTCTTTATATACAAAGCTCTGTGAATCATTTTCATATAAACCTCAGGCAAATCCCATATGGCAAGTATTTGGCCAGATGGCAGGTAATATTTCCATGCCCCATTTATAAATGAATAAAATGAGGCTGAGGTGTTTTTCCTTTTTTTTTTTTCTTAATAGCCCAAGTTTTCAGAGTATATGACACAGGTAGTGCTGGAACCAGATCTCATAGAAGGGCCAGAGTTCTTAACAAGTTGATATGAACAAGAATTCAGAAAAATGTACAAAAATTAATTATAAATCAACAAAGTGAGTTAAAGAAGATAAAAACTAATGAAACAGAGGAACAAAACTCCATTAAAATAAAACATAATTCTTCTGAAAGTCACACAAGACAGAATGTACATGAGAAAAATCTACATGAGTACATGTACATGAGAAAAAGAGAAATCTTTGGTCACAAGGAACTTGAATGAAGACAAAAAGTAAAAAATACTAGAGAGAGAAGCTAATAGATATGGAAGAAAAGAAACTTGATTTTGGAAAGAAATAAAACTAACAGGAAAAGCATTCAAAACTAAAAAATATTTAAGATTTCCATATAGGAGAAGGGAGTTGGGGGAAATTGGAGGGGGAGATGAACCATGAGAGACTATGGACTCTGAAAAACAATCTGAAGGTTTTGGAGGGGTGGGGGATGGGAGGTTGGGTGAACCTGGTGGTGGGTATTATGGAGGGCACGTATTGCATGGAGCACTGAGTGTGGTACATAAACAATTCTGGAACACTAAAAAGAAATTTAAAAAAATTAAAAAAAAAAAGCAGAAGAAAAAAAAAGATTTCCATATAGAGAAAGAACTGGGTAAACAGAGTGAGATTATATTTTGCTGCAGGAAAGTTGTGAACTGGGTGTACTAAACTGAAATGAACCTGGAACCATGTTCTTGAATTTCTTGAGCTCAAGAATCCAAAGCAGAAAAGAATAACCTCTGCACTTAAGTTAATTCAGAAAATTCATTATTTGTGACTGTGCCCTAGAGAGAAGGGAGAGAATGAAGCATTTCTTAAGGAAACTATGAAATCCAGGCAATTCAGTCAAGAAAAACAAAAATCATGTTGTAATGGCAATGATGACCAAAACATTTAAAAAATAAAATGTAGATTAAACAATGTGGACACTGTACTTAGAACTGATAGTAATCATTATATGTAAGAAAGGCAATAAATTGGCACCTGTGTGGCTCAGTTGGTTGGGCAACCAACTCTTGATCTCAGCTTGTGTCTTCATCTTGGGGTGATGAGTCCAAGCTCCATGTTGGGCTCTACACTGGGTGTGGACCTACTTACAAAAGAAAAAAAATAAAAATTTTAAAAAAGAATGGCAATAAAGAAAAATATGTACTCAGAAGATAAGTTGGTAACTCAGACAGTTTGATAATGTCTAAAATTGAAAAAAAAAAACCTACATGTAATATATAAATATAATTTTGTTTTTATTTAGAAAAAATAGATTCTCATGGCACAAACAGTTTGAATAATGGGCATGATTTGTATCTAGCATGTAAAAAAATTATCTAGAAGGTAAAAAGTCATGGAAATATTAAATTCCTATCTATGTGAGTTTCCAAGAACTTGGAAAAATTCACAAATATTGTTTTAAATTTTTTTTAAATTTATTTATTTGTCAGAGAGAGAGGGAGAGAGAGCGAGCACAGGCAGACAGAGTGGCAGGCAGAGGCAGAGGGAGAAGCAGGCTCCCTGGTGAGCAAGGAGCCCGATGTGGGACTCCATCCCAGGATGCTGGGATCATAACCTGAGCCGAAGGCAGCCGCTTAACCAACTGAGCCACCCAGGCGTCCCATAAATATTGTTTTAAAGAAACTTCTTGAGTCCAACATTTTAAGAAGTTTAATATAATTTCTCTGCACACTCTAAAAGAGATTCTTTAAAAAGTAGTTGTGTGTTGAAGAAACAGTTGTTGAAATTAATGGATATTTTCAGATCTCATTTGTGTGATTTTAAATAAAATTAAATTCATCACTCTATATTTATAAATGGAATTTCTATCTATCTTTCTATTTGTATTTCAGTAGACTAATTGGAAGATGTTCAAGCAATATTTACCCAAAGCTAATTATGCTGGTTCTTATCAGAGTTAGGATGATTTCATTTTTACTTTCCTATACTACTTGAATTATCATGAATATATATTACATCTATCTAAATAATTTACCATTTTTGATATAAAATAAATAAATGACATCATTTTTTATTATGACATGAGCCCATTATGATGAAATATTTATAAGGAAATGTGGGGTTTATTTGTTCCTAAAGTATTGAACCAATTATCCAGATATTTAGTACAACAATGCCCTTGCTAAAACAAAGCAGAAGCATAATTTATATTGATTATCTTCACAAAACATAAACTTGGGTTTTGTTATGTGTATACCAGCTGCTATAAACCATTTCTGTAAGGACCTATTTAGCTAGAGGCTTCCATCAAGGTTAAAACAATAACGTTGTTTAACCCTTAAACTGTCCCTGCTCCCCTTCCCCCAGGGGATTTACTTAACAACAAGTCCCCGGAAACCAGCGCCAGGTAACAAAGCCCAGATACAAGGGTGGGTCAGGCCAGGTGGAGACATCGGATCAGAGGGTGGATGCATACTGTCTCCCTAGCTACCAAGGAGTATGGGCCCCGCCCTTTGGGAGCCTTTTGGGTGCCAATTCTAACCAAGGTGATAGGCTAGGTCAAATGTCTACTATAGGGTAAATTGTAATTCAATTGGTCACCTAGCATCACTGTGCAGCTTTCTCTGTGTGTTACAATCTCATTGGCCACCTGTGCGAGGCCAGGCACGACCGTATGGCCTTTGCCCTTAAAAGCTAGTCTGTGAAACAGAGGAGGGTCGCCCTCTCTGTGAGAGGCACGGCCCTGGCTGGTCAGTTTGATTCTTGATGCTTGGCGCCAAATAAAGCTTTGGGTGACCTTCGCTTTATATCATTCTCGCTCCTTTAATCACAGACCCAATTTGGGGGGGGGGGCATAACAATAACAAATCTCATTGTAAATAATATAGTCAACTCATCCGTGTGTATGATGCTTGATCATGCAGCAAATCTACCACACTCTTTAAAACTATGGACATTCATTATTTATGTTCTGACATAAGCATTTTGCCAAAATGCCAAGTAGCTACTCTATTTAAGCATGAATCGAATGACTCTTTATCCACTCTAGACTCCACACTCAAAAGAGAAAGGATGCAAATATATTTTTTTAAGATTTTATTTATTGATTTGACAGAGAGAGAGATCACAACTAGGCAGAGAGGCAGGTGAAGAGAGAGGGGGAAGCAGGCTCCCTGCTGAGCAGAGAGCCCGATGAGGGGCTCGATCCCAGGACCCTGAGATCATGACCTGAGCCGAAGGCAGCGGCTTAATCCACTGAGCCACCCAGGCATCCCGGACGCAAAGATTTTATCCCTTATTATAGATATTGTTCCACCATTGGTATTGGTTGTGCGATCATTTATTCTATTAATGATCCTACACTTTTCCATCAGAACCAATTGGATGAATAACTAACTACTGTTCAAACAAGGTCTTTCTCCCATTACTGAGTGCCTTAGCCTCATTAATGATAATGGGAGGGAGGGCTGCTGGCCCGCATCAGCTTGAAATAGGCTTAGTGGGAAACATTCAAAGATCAACAAGAAAATTACAGCTTTTTAAAAGTTATTATTAAAGAATTCATTCTCTCGAAGAAGCAAAAGTCAAAGCAATTAAATGGCCTGTTTTTATTGGTGATCAAAATATACATAGTCACTGGATAGTACTACATTCAAAAGTTCAAAATAAATAGTGTAGCTCTTTTATTTTTATTGCTGCCTGTGTGATACAGGGGAAGAAGGAAATGGTTCTTTACTCTCCATCTTCCAACCCTATTTATGTTTTTGCTTTTTAATTCAAGGTTGTATATTTTGAGTCTTAAGATAGTATTAAACTTGGGTGCGCTTTGTTCCTGGCCTAAGGCTCTTCCACATAAGTGTTTTATTTTTAAATGTAGATGTGAATTGAACAGACACAGATGGGGGGTTAATGGGTTGCAAGTCCTCATTGTGTGGAACTGAAAGCTTCTTTTAATAATGTTCCTATTAAACATTTGCCAGTTGCCTCATGTTTATTATAATTCAATTGAGCTGAATGTTAATTTTACCTTAGAAATTTAAAGCACTGGTTCTCAAACAAAATACATTAGGATCACCTGAGGTGTTTGTTCTATTTCTAGGTCTCAAGCTCAGTGATTCTGATTTTTAGTGGGGCTGAGATCAAGAAAATTTAAAGTACCTCAGAAGAGGACCACATTTTGAAGAAAGACTGGTTTAAACTTATACTTATTAACCTTCCATGATGTATTTACTGAAAGAAAAAAATGACTAGTCCTTGGCTTTTTAATATCTAATATCTTGCACCACTTTCCCTTTCCTGTCTCCTCCCAAACTTCATTTTTGATCATATGTTTGCCAACAGAGCATAAGTATTACTAAACTTAGTTAATATTTCCTAGGAGAAGAAAAATCACAGTACTGATTAAAAAAATCAATAAAGTCATACATAATATTTTTGAAGGAAATGACTTAATGTTTACAGGTTTTTGCCTCATAAAGTTCAACCTCTAGCATCTTTTTTTTAACAAGAAGAAAATTTGGATTCTTACCGATCCAGATGGTCAATTTCCTTTCCAGTATTATCATGCATATATAGATACCTTCCTTTTATAATTTCTAATAAAAATTAATAATTTCTGATAATTAAAAAGTTTTTAGGTGATTCCAGAAGTCACTTACTAACTGTGGAATATCCTGCTTATTAATTTAATTTTTAATCAATTCTTTCAAATAATGGTTGATAACAACTCTTGTAGGATTGCTATTACTCTAGCTAAAATCTCTTATGTAAAGCATTTAGCACAATTACCAGTACATGTGAAATACTCCGTGAACACCACCTGGAATTAATATTATTTTCATCTTCCTAATTATTAATAAAATATAATTCTATGATTATAATGAAACTGTTTATAGTTCATAGATTATTTGAAGAAACTAAACATTTTTCTCTTACTATAAGAAGCTGACAGTTTCTTTTTTAACTGAATGATACATCTACTATAAAAAGGGTATATGCCCTGTTTCTTGATTCCAACTAGGACAAATAAGGCAATGGCAAATCAATGCATAAGTAAATGGCATTCTGACATGACAGATAAATAGACTCAAGATAGAAACAATTTTGTGGTGTCATGGTTAGCTTTACAGTAAATTTAAAAATGACTGTGAAAACAATGAATTCTGCATTTGTATTTCTTAAGCTGGAACACGATGGAGACATCATAAGAATGAAAGAGAATGTAGTGTCAAGGAATGATAAAATGTGGTAGAATGGTCTGTTCCTACTACAATTTGTACCTGTTATAGAATGAAGGCTGCTGGACTATCTAGCTAAAGAAAGCACAACTTACTTTCCAGTGATACTTGTACCAATGTGAAAAGAAAATCAGAAGTGAATCAGAAATTATTGAAAACAAGAAGATTCAAACTATTCATTTTGGAAAAGATTAAAAACCAAGAGAACACTACCAGAAACCCCATTAACTAAAGTGAGATTTCCTATTATTCAACACAAATTAAACTAGAAACATAATCAAGTTAAGAGGATGTTTATGTTGAAACTTGCTATTTCAATTTTCTTCCTTGATCTTGTGGCTGATACAAGTACTCAAACAGATACACGGCATTTGTTGCTGTCCCTTTTCCTGAGTATCATTAAACACACATGGACTTTTATAAATTCAATGTGCTGCAATCCCTTGCAGTTACTGTTTTTAAAAACTTTAGCCTGTGGGAAAAGTTGACAATGCATTATAGGCTCATCTTATATATTCTCACCCCAGACCTGTAATTCAGCCATTTCCCAAGAAGGTCTGGCTATTTATTGTGGGGTAAAACATCCTTCAGAGTTAAAAAAGAAAAAAAAAAAATAATGGCAATTTTGCAAAGAGCAATTTAGAGACCCAACAGAATACTTAGAGGAGAAAGAGTTCTATGTCCATGTAGGTCATCATAGAGCCCAAAGCAGCCTGATGAGGAATAGCTGTCCACTCCTCTCTACTATTTCAGAGAAATATCAACATTTGAACTGACAGGTACATCTAGACAGGAGGCTATCAGAGGCTAGTACCCAAAAGAATCTCCATGGGAGGGTCTTGAAAATAAAGAAATTCTAAGTGTGTGTGTCTGAATAGGCACTTGATAATTCAAAATTTAACAAACAGCCCCAGATAATTCTGATGGTGATGATTCATACTTAGGAAAATATGAAAGCTGTTGGAATGTGAGTAATATCCAGGTAGTTCATAGACTAACAGACCCCATTCTGCTATCACTTCTCAAGCCTGTTGAGTTCACTGTTCTTCATGATTGCTATTTGTGTATCTCTTCATGAACATAGGCTACCACAGTCTTGTCAGTCAACTTCCCCACTTCACCATCTATTCTAGGTAATCTAGGCTTCAATAATCCTGTGGGTCCAATCATCTCCTTCAACTCCCACATTGAGAATCTCAGTTATATTAGCATATGCATAATTTGCAGAAACAAATGTAAAATTAATATTGGCCCAATGATTAAAGAATTACTCTGTACCGCATTTATTAAGACATGTTGGGTTTAAGGTTGGAGATGGGCATGGGAGGAATGTCAGCAAATAAGGAGGAAGAGAAGAATCACCAAAATGAATTCAGTGCAGGTGCCTCAGTGGCTCAGTCTGTTAAGTGTCTGACTTCAGCTCAGGTCATGATTCCATGGTCCTGGGATCTATTCCCAAATTGGGCTTTCTGCTCAGTAGACTTCTACTTCTCCCTTTCACATTTCACCTTGCTCCTCCCCCCTACTCATTCTCTCTCTCTTTCTCTCTCTCTCAAATAAGTAAAATCTTTAAAAACATTTTGTAAAAGTGCATTCAGAGCTTGTTTTCTAGGTAATGCACTAAGATATTTATATAATTTCATCCTAAAAAAAAACCCTACTAGTCTTGCTCTCTCTCTCTCTCTCTCTCTAAATATAGTATTTTATATTATAATATTACAAGAAAACATTTAAAGCTTAGACTGGTAAAGTAATTTTATAGAGTAGCAAGTGAGGATGTGGGAAAACAGGAATTTCAAGTCAGGTTAGTTTGATGCAAGAGTGATTTTATAAAAAGTATGAGAATACATCAACTAAGAAGGATACATCAACTAAAAGAAATCTTGTAAAATCCTAAGGAGATAGATTTTAGTCTCCACAACAGAGAAGTTGGTTTAACTATAGCACAGAGAATAAAATTGAAAAAGTATTATAGCAAAAGAGATTCAGCTCAAACATTAAAATAATATATTTTGGAACCATGTACCTATGGACATGGTAATGGAAATCTAGAATAATGATACTCTTTGATATTTTACCTACACTTACTTATATATTTTGGAATTAGATGTGACCCTACCAAAATCTTTATTGACAAGCATCTTGCACACTGTGTGATGAAGTTTTACTTCCAAGTAAGAAAGGAGAAAAAGGTAGTGAAACTCAAAACACATCTAACCACTGCTAAGAGCCTTCCATAAAGCCAGAAAAAGCAGGGTGGTTCCAAAGGTAAAGTAGAATTTCTCCATTATCTAGCTCAGAAGGGAGTTCAGCTTTATAGGAATTACTTTCAGAATCTCCTTGTGAATTTCCTTGCCAACTCCAAAACCCAACTTTAATGGCATTTCCTTGATGTATTTTCCTTCTTTTTCAAGGTCAGCTATTTTGAACTCAGTCAAACCCAAAACAGAAGATGAATGCATACAATATGTGGTGTTTCCTAATTGAATCTTTTCTGATTTGATTGAAGTGTAATTTTACATAAAATGAATCATTAAACAGTCAAATTTTAATCTACTTACATTTAAGGAAACTTACTTGGAATTTTTCCTAGCATCTCTAACAACCAAGGTTAAATATTAACAAAGTATTTCTTCTACCTTATACATATTGTGTTATACTGTTTAGTCGTACAGTGTGTTAGAAACTGAAAACCACCTACAGGTAGTGATGAATTGATTTTTCATTATCTTTTGTCAAAATGATGTTTCACTGTAGTTTAGGTAAGATAATAATGCTTTGTGTCTGATGATAGGCATAATCATAATGTGAACAAATGTAAAAACAAGAGAATTTGAATAACTTAAGTAATATTATGTTAACATGTCAATAATTAGAATGATAATTGTAGGTATAAAACCCTTCAGTAGATTATCAATGTAGATAATTTATGTATATTAATACATTAATATGTTACTGTAGATTAAGTCAAAGTGAAACTACCACTAATATCAATATAATAGTAAACACTAACAGAGAAGAGTAAGCTTCAGTTTCAGTTACAATTTCTTACTATTGACTGATAGTACCAGGTTCTCATTAATAGTCATGTCACAAACTGTCTGCAGTTCCAAGTTTTTAGAAGATATATTTGCTTGATTTTCCCTTTTAGCAAATAATTCTGTCACAACTTTCAGTCTTTCTAGTGCTTTCTCCTATACATTCTTAACTTTTTCTTTGTAAATAACTCACCTTTCCATTTTTTTTTCTTCACTCAAGCTATTCAATAATACTATCCTATGAAGCTTTCCTAAATTTCCTAAATTGATGGAAAAAGATTTACTAAGTCATGGAGGGGAAATCTCCATGATTTAATTCACAAACTAAAGCTTTGTTAGTAAACTAAGGTAGATCTGTGAATTATTTTTTTTTCCTTTTTTTAAGATTTTATTTATTTATTTATCAGAGAGAGAGAAAGAGAGGGCACAAGCAGGGAGAGCAGCAGGCAGAGGGAGAAACAGACTCTCAGCTGAGCAAGAAGCCCAAAGCAGAACTCGATCTCCAGATCCTTGGATCATGACCTGAGCTGAAGGCAGATGCTTAACTGACTGAGCCACCCAGGCATCCCTAGATTTGTATATATTAGTCTAGAATGTGATTTCCTCTGAAAATGATGAAATGGCAAATGTTTCAAAACACAGAAAAATGAAAGTTTACTATGACTTCCTAATGATCTTTAGATTTATACACAAGCACAATGGATTCATAGAGTAGGAGGGAAATAAAATGAGGTTTATTCAGTTTTTTAAAGATTTATTTATTTATCTTAAAGAGAGAAGAAGGGGCAGGAGGAGAGAGGGGGGAGAAACCCAAGCGGACTCTACACAGAATGTAGAGCCTGACCTTGGGCTCGATCTCATGACCAAGAGATCACAACCTGAGTTGAAATCAAGAGTCAGATATTTAACCAACTGTACCACCCAGTCATCCCTTATTCAATTTTTTAAATGCATTTTCTTGTTGTTCTTTAGAATAACACACAGAAAAATAAGTCATAAAACATCAAAACTTATAAATAATTAGACGTATTCCAAAAAGAACCTAAAATTTAAAAATAAATCTAATGGATCTTATCATATATGGAGGGTTATAGATATTTTTTTTTTACTAATTCAATACTTATGCCTATTGAACAGACATTTAGTTTATTGCTTATGTTAGGAAGGAAAATTTTTCCTTTTCCTTTCTTCCCTTCTAGGTTCTTTGGTCTAATAACTAAACTGACATAAGACAATTAACAGGAGACAAATTGAATTTCCTATGTATGGGAGCTCATAGAAATATGAGACTCAAAGAAGTGATGAATGCAGGCAGCTTTTACACCTTTTAGACAAAGGAACAATAAATTTATAAAGACATGACAACACAAAATTTTGGGCTTGGGTTAATAACTTACTAAAGAACTAGCAAGTTTTTTTTATATAGTCATCTCAGTTCTAAATTATCTACCTGGTGATAAGGATGGTGATAAGGTTGTTTCTGGTGATAAGGATGTTTCTCTACCCCCTGGTACAGGGAGGATGCCCTTCACATGGAAGATTTATCTTCTGCCTTCATGGGGACAAAGGAGGGTCAGACTGACCTTCTTGCATGGGCTATTTCCTATGTAACTTTAATTCAAATAACCAGTAAAACAGAGTGGTGTATTTTCAGGTGGCAAATTTCTGCCCTCTCTCACTTAATATTTCTGTTTCTAATTTAAGAGGGATTTGAGAAAGATAGAGAGTATACTCTGATAATGTGGAGGGGGTCCGTTTTGCATATAAATCATAAAAATTGAAAGAGATAGAGCGGAAGGGATAATTGTCAGATTGGCTGGAGAATAGAAGAGCCATATTAATTTCTCTTTGTCTAACTTGGATTCTTGGCAGGTAATTTGTTGTCAGAACTTTTGTACTGATACTTATAGACAGAACATAAATCTATGGAATTGTGTCATAAAGTACTTGGTCATGCAAAACAGAATGGAGTATGGTACTTTTTATTCATAATCTTAAGTTTCTCAACAGTAGTGTATATCCTGCCTAAAACAAATTTACCTAGCATAGAGCTTATGACTCATAATGGTTCTAAGCACCAGCCTGGCAGTGAGCTTGAAAGATTTGATATCTAACAGTGCCAACAGCTGTGTATCAGGTAATTTTTTTAACTTGAGTTTCCCAAGACATTTAGATGTAATACTACTACTAATAATAATGATAAATGAAGTTTTTCCTACATGAACCACCTCTTTATTGATAGTGGGCATAATTTCACCAAAAGACTTCAGAGATTTGATAAATCAATCACCTGGCCTGGGTATGCAAGTTTAGCTCTGACTATGGGTAATTAAAAGACATACAAAATTATGTATGAATTTTAAAAAAAATCAAGTCATGCTAACAAATACATCCTCATTTCATAGGGTAACTAGAACTCTCCTGCCACCCATACTTACCCATAACTGAAATATTCAAATATCACCCTGTCTTTCTCTGGACTAATTTTATTACTATTGGAGAATTTTCTGCTGCAAATGGCTACTAGAAGGACATCCTATTTAACAGATGTCAGTTATCCCTGTTTTCTGGTAGACTTTTGAATTAAATCAGGCAGAAAGCATTTACAGAAAACCTACAGTACCATTACTCTGAATATATCAATAAAACTAATGGAGACAATGCAGGGCAATAGGGAATAACACACAAATTAAAATAACTACCACAAAATAAGGACATTTTAAATACTAATGGAATACACATATTTATTTTGCTTAAAAATGAGAGAAGAAAAGAATATGGTGCAAATTCAGTGAGGCTCTGTTCTAATGCTTAGTAAACTAAAAATATGGGATGAGAAAATGAGATTTTTGGCTATGAGATGGAACAGTAGAATAATTTTAGTTCTCTGGACACTGTCTGGTAAGGACAGGACTTGGTAAGTTCTGGGTATGTGTTTGCCTGAACCCCTGTCTTATTCACCTTTAAATCCCTATCACCTATCATGAAATGGCACCTCGTTAGAATATGTCAGGAATTCATAGTAACCTCTGCTTTTGAATTTTCCTTATCAAACAGGATTTAAGGCTGACAGTCCTCTTTGGATATTATTCTCTGAGCAACAAGTTCAAATTACCGTAAACTGCTTTCTTTTTAACAATGGGGAAGTATACTTCTAGAGTTATCTATCTTTTGGGCCTGTAGTTGCTTCAACATTTTGTCTCTTGAAAAGGTTGAAGTACGGACAGTTTCATCTATCAAATGGAAAATTTAAGAAGATAAAGCAAATGATTCTCTCCTGGTTGAATCACCTGGCTTTGTCAGACTTACAGAGGATCAAGTTTAGTTGGTACAGAAGTGGAAAGATCTCAGGGCAGAGAAAATACTACAAAATGTGACACCCCAAGGTTTTCTCTGGGTGACTATGATTAGTAAATATCATTTCACTAAGACTAATAATAACAAAAATGCTATTTGTGTCCGTAGGGGAGGCAAAACTTTACTCTCTACTTCTTAGGGTCTCTGGCTGGACTTGAGAATTAAATTGACATAAGAGAGATTAATAGGAGAAAGGCATACAGATTTTTACTTGTATTTGGGAACCCCTGTGAGAAGATGAAGACCCAAAGAAGTGGCTAGACCCGTGTTTATGTATTAGGTTGAACAAAGGAAAAATAACTAAAATATATGGGGAAAGGAAAATGAGTTATTTTAAGGTCTGTTTTGCAGATTTCAATTGGCCTTGACTCCTTATCTTTGGTGATAAGGATGTATCTTTCCTTTTGTTACAGGGAGAGAATCTTTCACATGGGAGTTTCATCTCCTGCTTCCATGCAGCAAGGATGGTGAGTGTAGCCTTGCAGTGGCTGTTTCTCAAGTGCCTTCAGTTCAAAATGCATATGCCAAATCTATATGCCACCTTTCCTGTCCTTTCTGCATGCTGTTAGCTGGTTAAGCTCCAAGATGGCAGCAGTCAGTGCTGAAGGCTTCGTTTTTCACTAGTTACATTGTAAAGCCATCTCTTTCAACCCTTTTCTTAACCCATCATATTGTACAAATGAGTACATATGCTAATGGTGAAACTAAAAGTCCTTAAGGCTGATGGGGACAAGAGCAGACCTCATCACACCTCCTCCCCCATAGGTACCCCCAGGTGCAACCACATAATGCCCCTGCTCATAGGCTCCTTAGATCATGCAAACACCAAACAGTGAATAAAATGCTCAATGGGCACATGTACAGATGTGTCGCATGTAAAGATATTCTGGAAGGACATTTTAGCTTTAGCTGTGAATCTACCACTAGAAATAGATGAAGTTAGATAGCTCAGGAAGAGTATACTAAAAGGGAAGCATTAAAATATTCCATTGCAATGCACTCCATCCTGGATATCTTTTTTCAGAAATATAACAGATGGACATATTTCCCTAAACATGATAACCACTAAATATATATTATTATTTAATGAATGCTATATATGACTCATGTACAATGACACAATTAGAAAGCCACCCACTGCTTACATTTTTGGGGGTCAAAACTCTTTTAATAATGGTTTTCAAGCTATGGATACTCTTTCCTTTAAAAAGTATGCATAAGGTTTCATGATGCTACACATTTCTTAGGAACTATTCATAGGCCATGGGCTTTAAGCTGAGGTCTCTTGCTTTGGTCAAACTCTTATTTCACAGAGGAGCAAACAGAGAACTTGGTACTTCACTTGGATGAAATAACCAGTCTAGGGCAATGAACCCCGAATTTATGAGTTTCAGTTTATCACTCTTTCTATCATGCCATTCTCTCTCCCTCCCATTTATAGATGAAAGATGACTGAATAAAAGAATTCTGAGATTGCACTAATAACAGAAGTCACTCAGAGATGCTATCCACTAAAATAAGTAGCATTTTTTTTAACTGAGGGCTTATCTAATTTAATTGTCCAATATCATTCTCCTGTAAACAGAGCAATGACACACAACTCATCAGGATTTCCTGAACATCAGGCACTTAATTAGAAACTGTGTCTATCACTTTTGCCAATAGTAGGAGATGGCAGGGCTATTTTGGGTTTTAATGGGCCTTATTTACTTGGTTTTTCAGTCTCAATCTCTATCGTATTAAACATATCAAAATTCATTCATATGGCACACGAAATAACATCAATGTATAACCGCATAAGAGTTGGTTTGTGGTAAAAATATCTAAGATATAATATTACATTTGGTAAACATACAATTATATATTTATAAGGTTTAATATTGTAATGCTTTTCCTATTCTGAACCAATACTTTTTTTTCACATTTAAACATTTTTTCTGAATCTGTAAAAAGCAACTAGGCCTAGGCATGTGCTCAAACAACCGATACATGAAGCCATCATGACAGAGATGTCTGTTAACTGGAAGGAATCTCCAAAGACTTTGCAATTTAGCAGAGACGGACATTCAAAATCACTGATCATGAATATATCAAGAGAGAACGGAGTATTCCCTTCTCCTCAAACTTTGAATCCAAAAAAGCGTATGTCTTCAAAGATCAGGCCAGGGAGATAAAGTTTGAGATAAGTTAGAGCTAAGGAGATATATTAATCTGGGTTCTTCAGAGAAGCAGAACCCATAGGACTTACAGAAGCTAAGAAGTCCCATGATCTGTTGTCTGCGCTCAGGAAACTCGGGAATGCTGGTGTTATAATTTAGTCTGGGTATGAAAGCCAGGGACACAAGGGAGCTGATGGTATAAATCCTCATCTGAGGGAAAAGAGGAGATGTTCCAATTATAGAGGCAGGCAGTAGACAGAAAAGGGGCAACTTCCTCCTTTCTCTGCCCCTTGTTCTATGCAGGACCTCTGTGGATTGGATGATGTCCATCCACATTGGGGAGGGCAATTCACTTCACAAAGTCCACTTCAAATGCTAACTCCACTTGGAAACACCACATGCACACCCAGAAATAATGTTTAATCTGGATACCTGGTGGCCAGTTGAGGCAGAAACACTCCTTACAAGGAACAAATATAAAATATAGGTAAATTGAATATGCAACTAGTCTATTGGTTAAACACCCTCATCAGAGCATATTAAGGGCAGCATCTATGCTTGTTCATCACTGTATTCATCGTTCATGGTACTTAATAAATATGTTAGCAAATGTGATTCACTTGATATCATGTTGATAGGAGTTTTAAAGCATGAAGTTCCAATCTCCATTCCACACTATGGATATATGAGGATGACCGGGGTGACCCTATGCTTCAGGCTTGTTTCATTTAACATTTCTCCTGGTTTACACTAAGACCACTGGTATCGTGCACCACCAGACTTAGAACATACACAAAACTATTGGAACCAGAACAGGGCTGGGTGATCAGACATGCAGTTAAGGATGGCCGTTGTTCCTCTGTTTTGAGATGGGGAAATTAGGCTGTGTGCAAGGTGACCCTCTTCCCTTAAACTGATTCTTTTATGCTTTCTTAATCTATAGCCATCCAGATAAAGACCACACTTCCCAGGTTCCCTTGCAGGTGGGTGTGTCCTTGGGATGGAGTCCCTGCCAATGAAAAATGGTATAACAGGTATGGATAACTTTCAAATTAATCAAAATGAAATTACTTGCTGAAGGCATTCTCTCTTTATCCTTCCTAAAGCCTTAAAAATGAATCAGGAAAGAACCTAAGTCTGACCCTGTAGACACACACATTGTTCCAGAGAGGATGGAATAATATTAAACTAGGAAAACCAAGGTCCTGGGTGATGTTATGGAGCAAATCTTCTCCATCTGCCCAAATAAGGAAATGAAAAACATTTATTCTAAATGTACCAATTCCTTTCTTTTTCATGAAGTTATGATTATTTTCTCATCAAAATCTCTAAAAAATGTATTATAAATTAATTTATTAAGCATTTATAAGAAGATTGATGTTGATATTTTTCCACTTTATCCCTTTTTATTACTTTTTCTTTGGATAATAATTGCAAACAACATCAAAAATAGTAGGTGTAATTTTTGAACGTTATATCTGAGAAACTGTAAGTATTATATGTGTTAGCTTGTTTAGTTTTCATAATCCTATGTGAGAGATACTATTACCATCTTCATTTTACATAGGAGTAAATTAAGTCACAGTTTTTAATTTTATTTTGAGAGAGAGAGCATATGTGCAAGCCAGGTGTGGGGAAGGGCAGAGGGAAAGGGAGAGAGAGAATCTTAAGCAGACTCCTTGCTGAGTGCAGAGCCTGGTGTGGGGCTCTATCTCACGACCCTGAGATCATGACCTGAGTCAAAATCAAGAGTCAAATTCTTAAACACATTTTTTTAAAGAATTTATTTAATTATTTGACAGAGATCACAAGTAGGCAGAGAGGCAGGCAGAGAGAGAGAGGGGAGGAAGCAGGTTCCCTGCTGAGCAGAAAGCCCTATGTGGGGCTCGATCCCAGGACTCTGGGATCATGACCTGAGCTGAAGGCAAAGGCTTTAACCCATTGAGCCACCCAGGCACCCCAAGAGTCAAATTCTTAATGGACTGAGTCACCCAGGTGCCCCTAGTCAGAGAGAATTTGAATACATTTCCATTAGTTATTCAGTTTTTAAAAGAATGGAGCTAGGAACCAGATTGCTAGATTCAAAATCCAAGCTCCTATATTTTTAAATTCCCTTATTTATAAATTGAATCCCTGAGAGCTTGCTTAACCTCCCTGTCAAAGGAGCCGTCCCGATTCAAGAGAGTGGTATAAAATCACATGCTCTGAGGACAAAACACAAACACTTACAGGCATCGAGACAGCTAAATATCCATACTGATATGAAAGTGGACTTTCTCCGTGTCACTCTGGAAAACAGTATGACAAATAGTAAACTTAGTGGAAACAAGTTTAGTGATGAAACGCTCTAATGAATGGTGTTCCCAGGAAAGGCATGCCTTGTCCCAAAGCTGTGTGTTACTCTTCACTGTACTTATTCAAAAATAATACCAATGTCTGGCAAAGACTTTGAATAGAGGATCATTAACCAAGGACAAAATAGGACTGAACTTCCATTATGCTGATTTCATAAACAATAACTTTCAATTCTTATCTGATCTTCTATGAATGAACAGATATCATCAACCTATAACTATACCCCACTCTCATCTTGGCACCAGATATAGGAAGCTCCATCTTGGCTGGTTCAGTGGCATTTTCTTCCCTGACCTATATATATATTTGGAATTGTTTCTTTTTGGGAGATGGATTTAGTTAAGGTTTCATCTTTTCTTTTTCTCCCTAATATCTGGGCTTTTTATTTAAAATTGTGTTTCTTTAATCTTACACTGTGCGTGTGTGTGTGTGTGTGAGAGAGAGAGAGAGTGAGAGAGAGAATAATATATAATCCTGTATTAATGCATGCATGATTTCTTTAGATAATTCAGAATTTCTTAATTAAAACACCAATAGATCTGAATTTTTATCCTTGAATTTTCTATTTATTTGGAAAAAAATGTTTGTTGCCAGCACTGTCCAATTTATCATACTACATTTTAATACAGAGGCATTTTCTATAATTCCATGTGTCTTAAATAAGGCAGATATCAGAAGAGCTTAAACTTATCATTGTGGAGCTTACACATGCACCAAAATGATTTTTCTTTACAATCAGTCTTAGTCTAAAACCCAAGTTTTATTTCTGTTTATTCCTTTGACTGCTAAACATGTAGTTGCCTGTTTATCCATGTCCCCATATCAGATCTCTTTCCACTGTATATAAATGTGAGGTAATTAAAGAATAAGTGTTGAAAACATATAAACTCATTATTCATCTCATTTTGTAATAATCAGCAATTGTTTTGTTCTGGCTCTGAATAGCATGCAGTCTCAGAGCACACAAAATGACAGTAAGGGATTTTATAATATTTTAAGCCCATGGGAAGTCAGTGACACAAGAAGATAGCTTTCATTATCTTATGGAAAGATTCCTAACAGCCAAAATAAATTTTATGAAATTATTTATTTATTTGTGAATGGGCATTTCTATCATAGTCAGAAGATAAAGTGGAAACAATAACATAATTCACACATTTGTTTTCCAAAATGTCTCCCTTCCTGTTTCGAAAATTTATTAGCTTCCCATGAAAAAATCTCATTAAATTACAACCTGAAAGTATAAAGAAAACACAATCAATCAGCGAGGTCCTTTGAACTTTACCCTGATCTCCACCTGTATGATTGACTCCTCAAACCGCAGAAGTCTATTTTCCAATCAAAGACTGAAGGCAAGTGAATGGAAGTAAGGATAAGGATCCAAGAGTACTGAAGACGACTTCTACTTTCCTCTAGATCTTTCACAATGTGAATTGTGTTCAGGTTTCACAGTTGGGTGGACTTCACAGATGGGAACACTTGCCACAACAGCAGCACCCACAGTGCAACAGTAGCACATGATTGAATTGAATTTTCTCATTCTCGCTTGCAGGAGAATCAAATTTGTTTGTTACCATCCTCCTCATCATATTTATGATCATTTATGATAAATGTGATCATTTATGATCATATTCTTCCCAGCCAGGAATTATGAAGCTTCAATGATTTTATTTCATTATTGAGAAAGATATCTAGTTTTCATGTATTTTCTTATATTTCAAAAAGTCATACTTTTTTTAATCTAAAATACTTTTTCACAAACTAAAATTTATTTCACTCTAATGTCTTTTGTCAGGTTGATCTGATCAATTAAAAAAAATTAGTAGCCCAAAATAATCAGTCTTTTTCAGGACTTCAATAGAAGTGCATATGAGTCATAACTATGTAGCTTCACTGCCTAGCTTTAACTCATATGAATTCTTTATTAATTTTGATATAATTATTTATGATGGCATTATTATGCCATCAAAAATAAATGACTTATATGGTTTAAATCTAGATTATGTTCTCTTAATAAAAAGAATTGATAACTTCTGGATGGCAGGTTTTCCTTTAAAATTTTTTAAATGTACATTTAAATTTTTTATAAATGGCTTTGTTTGTTCATGCTTCCTGCCTAATCATTTGTCACAATTCCTTCAGTGGAATTTAATAAATTTGTGATAAGCCTTATTGAGTGTCTGAAATTTTAGCTCTATTCATCACACTAAGTCAGAGCAGATTCTCAAGTAAGAAAAGTTTGTTGGGGGAGAAATTTCATTTTCTTTTCTTTTCTTTTTTTTTAAGATTTTATTTATTTATTTGTCAGAGAGAGACAGCGAGAGAGTGAGCACAGGCAGACAGAGTGGCAGGCAGAGGCAGAGGGAGAAGCAGGCTCCTCGCTGAGCAAGGAGCCTGATGTGGGACTCGATCCCAGGACACTGGGATCATGACCTGAGCCGAAGGCAGCCGCTTAACCAACTGAGCCACCCAGGCGTCCCAGAAATTTCATTTTCAAAGAGATATTCCACAAATTGATTCAAAAGTACTTGCCACTGTGCATAAACTGTTCATGTTTGTAATGATGTGAAAAATATCTGTCTACTTACAACCTGTTTTAATTTGATATTTTGTATTCTTAGATAAATGGACCAGGTACCTCATTTAGAATGTTGCTTTGAGAAACAACCCTAAAAAACAAATCAGTCATAGGGTACTAACATTTAAGAACATAAGAAAGCAATGAGACTTTTCTCAGCCTGGTCATCACAAAGAAATCATTAGTTTCACAGTACTGAGTAAGAAGTATATTGCAAAAGGGGTAAATTCCTCAATCCTACTTGGTGACCCTGGAGATTCCCCCTAATATTTGTCCACAAAACCACAATAGGAAATCTTTTTTTAGTTCTTTGGAACATAATGTATGGTATTAAAACTATTCTATTAAACAAGTAAAATTTCTAGGGACATTCATAAGCACCTTTATTTTTATTTCCCATCATTCTTTAAAATCAGTTTAGTGAGACTGACTCTTTCCTTAACCTTAGATGTGAACTCAAGCAATCCCATTCAGGTTTTGGAACATATTTATGTAACATTATATTATTATACCTTTAATTACCAAATGTAGTTCCACATAGTAATCAAATATCTGAAATATTCTTTTTTGCTCTCCTTCAACTCAGCCCTAATATAGATGGGAAGTCTGCTTTTTTACTCGTTTATAATTTGGAGGTGTGGTAGGGAAGTGGTATGACTTGTATGTCTTCATTCAAAATTCATATATAGAATTCATACATAGAAAATTCATATATAGAAATCCTTGCCTGGGGCACCCGGGTGGCTCAGTGGGTTAAAGCCATGACCCTGCCTTCAGCTCAGGTCATGATCCCAGGGTTCTGAGATCGAGCCCTGCATCAGGCTCTCTGCTCAGCAGGGAGACTGCCTCCCCCATCTCTCTGTCTGCCTCTCTACCTGTTTGTGATCTCTGTCTGTCAAATAAAATCTTAAAAAAAAAAAAAAGAAAAAAGAAAAGAAATCCTAATGCCTAATATGTTGGTGTGAAGAGGTAGAATCTTCGGGGGTGATGAGGTATGAGGGCGGAACCCTTGAGAATGGGATTAATGCTCTCATGAAAGAGGTCCCACAGAGCTCCTTAGCTCCTTCCACCATATGAGAATGCAACAAGAAGGTGGCAGGTATGAACCAGGAAGAGGGCCTTCACCAGAAAGCAGCCATGCTAGAATCTTGATCTTAAATTTCCCAGCTTTCAGGCTGCAAGAAATACATTTCTGTGGTTTATAAGCTATCCAGTGTGTGGTATTTTGTTGTAGCAGCCTGAAGGGTAAACAGGATAGGTAAGGAGAATAAATTATTAACCATTATTTTATATGAAAAGCTAGCTTTGGTATACTGCTCTCTGGGTATTTAATGCTGACTTTCCCTCATCAAGTCTTTCATGGCTTTTTTCCAAGACTTCATCATGGTTTAGGATCTGCAAATTCTCAGATGATTAGGGTAAATGAATCTCTGTTCCACCTTGTCACAATCTCCTCCTCTGGCCCAAGGGTTCCCTTGATGCCTGCTTAGATTTATGTGCCAATCCAGAGTCCTTCTTTGAGAAAGCCTAAGATGGTCCTAAAGCAAATGTATCTCTCACAAAGGTACATTTTTAAATTTAATTTAATTTTTTCAGTGTTCCAGGATTCATTGTTTATGCCACATGCAGTGCTCCATGCAATATGTACCCTCCTTAATACCCACCACCAGGCTCACCTAAACCCCCATTTCTCTCCCCTCCAAAACCTTCAGTTTGTTTCTCCAAGTCCATAGTCTCTCATGGTTCCTCTCTCCCTCTGACTTCCCCCAATTCACTTTTCATTTCCTTCTCCTAATGTCCTCTGTGTTATTCCTTATGCTCCACAGGTAAGTGAAACCATATGATAATTGATTTTCTCTGCTTGACTGATACATTTTATTATCCATGAAAAACTTGCATCCTCATCCCTAAGATATTGCTTAACGAAAAAGCAACCTTCCCTTTGTTCCACCAGTAGAGTAGCTGGCCATCCAGTCCTTGTCCTTTGGTTTCCCAGTTATCTAGATATCAATTAAAAATGTTGTACTGCTCTTTGAGTCATCTCATTGGATTTTAACAAAGTGAGTTTAGCAGGAAAGGTGGAGATTCCATGGGGTGATAAGACTAAACACTAATAACTCCAAAGACTGAAAACATCCTTGTTCAGATCAAGACATTTAAGAGTCTCGTAATTTTTTTTTTGACACTGCCTTTTCCATTCCTGTGTTTGGTCTAGCATCTACATTTGAGTGCAGTTATCTATTGTTTGTGATTCTTAAGCAATGCTTTCCTTTTATCATCATAGAACATCATACATTGATGGTAAAGATGAATTCTTTCACTTTCTCCTTGCAGTAGGCTGAATTGTGTTCTGCTAAAAGACATACTAAAGTCTTAACCCCTGGTATGGGTGAATGTAATCTTTTTTTGGATTATATGTTATTGTGCATGTAATTGAGTTGAGATGATGTCATACTAGAGTAGGTGGTTCCTTAATCCAATGAGTTCCCTATGAGAGAAGGAGACACAGAGACAGACACACACACAGAGGAGACTACTGCTGCCCAGAGGGAAGATAGCCATGTGGCAATGGAGTCAGAGACTAGAGCTTTGCACCTGCAAGCAAGGAATGCTGAGAACTGCCAGTAATGTCAACTAGGAGAGAGAAGATGGCCTGCCAACCTTTTGATTTGGAACATCTAACTTTGAGAAGTGTATGCTAACCCACCCAATTTGTGGTAGTATGCTTTCACACACCAGGAAGCTCAAACACACTCCTCTTAACTAAACACTTAACATATACATACACCAGTGATGTCATCACCACAACCTCAGCTGTACGCCTATGCCCAAACTCATCAAGATGCACATGTGAAATGTGTGCAATTGTTTGTATATCTCTTATACCTCAATAAAGCTAAAAAAAAAAAAAAAAGGTGGGATATTAGCATATGTTATTAGAATTCCTCTAGAGTATGTGCTACGGTATTGAAATTTTGTATTTAGCCATGTGTTGGCCAATCATGACGAGTGAGACTTGAAAGAAAATTATGTCCATCACTCTGATTTCTAGCTCAAAAGCAGGATATACTAGTTGGTTGAGACTTTTAATAACTCTTTGGGTACAAAGTGAATTATTTATTTTATTTTATTTATTTATTTTTTTAGTGTGAGATGGTATACTATATGGGACATTGTTTTTGAAAAGTAAATGTAGAGGAAGATAGGCTTCGGTAAAAATGTTTATGAGTTAGAGAATGGAAACTGAGATCATCCATTTTTGCCTACCTGAGACTACTTCTCTTTTTCTTCCAAGTAAAAGCATTCTAATTTTGCTTTAGGTAGCTTAACTGCCACTTTCACTCTATGTGTATCTTGTGTTGGACCCATTCTAGTTTGAGTTTCAAGGTTAGTAGTATGACCTGAGGTCCGGCTCATCAGAGAGACATATCTCTGTGTCATAGGAATAGATTAAGAAATAATTATAGATCTAAAGTTGGACAGATTGCATACCTTCAGACAATACTGATGATATTGGCTGGAAGTCGTATTCTCTCAATGCTTAAGTTGCTGAACTGTTGGGATGAAAATAATGATGGCAAACTTTGCATTTCCATAAATGGAGTTAATATAGAAAATGGTATCACTGAGAAATAGTAAAGACAATATGCTGAAAGCAATGTTCAAACCTAAGACTCAACTACATCTGAAATTTCATTTCTGAGTTATAAAGCCAAAGCCACATGTTTTACTTTGTCTCTCCTTTTGTAACAGAGGGTGAGCTATTTGTTTTCCTACCTCTGGTAAACCTCTACATACGTACTCATCATGTGATGGGGTACAATGTCTTTGTTGCTGGATAGACACTCTGAGTTAAGGCTACAGATGGCTTGGCTTTAAAGTCCAATGTACTGAAAGTCATAGTCTCTCATCAAGGATCTGCTTGAGATTAGCAGGGAATCCTCTATAAACTTTTGGCAAGTTAGAATTAAGAGAATTTTGAGTTTTAAAGTTTAATAGAATTATTTTCTAAATGAAAGAAATATATGTCACAATTTTTATTCATGATTTCATTACATTTTCTTTAATAATTTTGAAACTTTGAAATATCTAAAATGTTACCTCCACATTTTTTAAAAGATTTTATTTATTTATTTGAGAGAGAAAGAGAGCACGAGCAGGGGGAGGGGCAGAGGGACAAGCAAACTCCCCACTGAGAAGGTAACCCTCTGCTGGGCTTCATCCCATCATTTTGGGATTATGACTTTAGCTGAAGGCAGACACTAAACTACTAAGTCTCTCAGGTGTCCCACCTCCGTCATTTTAATGTAAAACTCATAATCTCTCTAAAAGTTTTAATTTGCTTTACACAATGTCCTAATTTCATTTTGTTCATGTACTAAAATACAATAATAGTATCAGTTTATCTCAAAACATGAATATATTCACATATTTTAACTGTTATTATATACATGAAAGTATTAATTTAAAAACAGAGAATTATTTAAGGAATAAATTTTAAAGAACTTCAACCTCCAAAGGAATAGACTCATATATAAATAAGCCAGATGTCATAAAAATAATTATTTCTTCAGAATCACAGTTACATACACATGTACACTCTCATAGTCAAAGAAAAACACATAGGCTACTCATTCTACCTTTACCACTGAGAATTTCTTTTAAATCTTAAGCAAATGAATATTTCTGTTTCCCTTAAAATATGGGCATAAAATTAACAGGATACAAATATTGCAACCAAAGAGCTCATAAGTTTATACACTAAAATTATAGACTTTTTTTTACATAGTGTATTTGAACTTTAAAATTACCTCTTACTAGAAAGTGAAGACATACCAACTATAGAAACACATTTATATATATATATATATATATATATATACACACATATACATATATCAGTATTTCAACGGCAGTCACACAAGATTTATTTGGAATTTTAAATTTTATCCTTTTATTTTTCTTACTGTTATTGAAAACATTAGACAGCAGGTGCCTGTATATCTTTTTTTTTTTTTTAATTTCTTTTCAGTGTAACAGAATTCATAGTTTTTGCACCACACCCAGTGCTCCATGCAATGCGTGCCCTCCATAATACCCACCACCTGGCTCCCCCAACCTCCCAACCCCCGCCCCTTCAAAACCCTCAGGTTGTTTTTCAGAGTCCATAGTCTCTCATGGTTCATCTCCCCCTCCAATTTCCCTCAACTCCCTTCTCCTCCCCATCTCCCTATGTCCTCCGTGTTATTTGTTAAGGTCCGCAAATAAGTGAAACCATATGATAATTGACACTCTCTGCTTGACTTATTTCACTCAGCATAATCTCTCCCAGTCCCGCCCATGTTGCTACAAAAGTTGGGTATTCATCCTTTCTGATGGAGACATAATACTCCATATTGTATGTGGAACACATCTTCCTATCCATTCGTCCTTTGAAGGGCACCTTGGTTCTTTCCACAGTTTGGTGACCGTGGCCATTGCTGCTATAAACATTGGGGTACAGATAGCCCTTCTTTTCACCACATCTGTATCTTTGGGGTAAATACCCATGGCGCATTTACAGGGTCATAGGGAAGCTCTAATTTTAACTTCTTGAGGAATCTCAACACTGTTCTCCAGAGTGGCTGCACCAACTTGCATTCCCACCAACAGTGTAAGAGGGTTCCCCTTTCTTCACATCCTTTCCAACACACATTGTTTCCTGTCTTGCTAATTTTGGCCATTCTAACTGGTGTGAGGTGGTATCTCAATGTGGTTTTAATTTGAATCTCCCGGATGGCTAGTGGTGATGAACATTTTTTCCATGTGTCTGATAGCCATTTGTATGTCTTCATTGGAGAAGTGTCTGTTCATATCTTCTGCCCATTTTTTGATATTATCTGTTTTGTGTGTGTTGAGTTTGAGAAGTTCTTTATAGATCCTGGATATCAACATTTTGTCTGCACTATCATTTGCAAACATCTTCTCCCATTCCATGGGTTGCCTCTTTGTTTTGTTGACTGTTTCCCTTTGCTGTGCAGAAGCTTTTGATCTTGATGAAGTCCCAAAAGTTCATTTTCGCTTTTGTTTCCTTTGCCTTTAGAGACATATCTTGAAAGAAGTTGCTGTGGCTGATATCAAAGAGGTTACTGCCTATGTTCTCCTCTAGGATTCTGATGGATTCCTGTCTCACGTTGAGGTCCTTTATCCATTTTGAGTTTATCTTTGTGTATGGTGTAAGAGAATGGTCGAGTTTCCTTCTTCTACATATAGTTGTCCAATTTTCCCAGCACCATTTATTGAAGAGACTGTCTTTTTCCCACTGTATATTTTTTCCTGCTTTGTCGAAGATTATTTGACCATAGAGTTGAGGGTCCATATCTGCGCTCTCTACTCTGTTCCATTGGTCTATGTGTCTGTTTTGATACCAGTACCATGCTATCTTGGTGATCACAACTTTGTAGTAAAGCTTGAAATCAGGTAATGTGATGCCACCAGTTTTATTTTTGTTTTTCAACATTTCCTTAGCAATTCAGGGTCTCTTATGATTCCATAAAAATTTTAGGATTATTTGCTCCAGCTCTTTGAAAAATACCAGTGGAATTTTGATGGGAATGGCATTAAAAGTATAGATTGCTCTAGGTAGTATAGACATTTTAACAATGTTTATTCTTCCAATCCAAGAACATGAAATGGTCTTCCATATTTTTATGTCTTCTTCAATTTCATTCATGAGTGTTCTGTAGTTCCTCGAGTACAGATCCTTTACCTCTTTGGCTAGGTTTATTCCCAGGTATCTTATGGTTCTTGGTGCTATAGTAAATGGAATTGATTCTCTAATTTCCCTTTCTGTATTTTCATTGTTAGTGTACAAGAAAGCCACTGATTTCTGTATATTGACTTTGTGTCCTGCCACGTTCCTGAATTGCTGTATGAGTTCTAGTACTTTGGGGGTGGAGTCTTCTGGGTTTTTCATATAAAGTATCATCTCATCTGTGAAGAGAGAGAGTTTGACTTCTTCCTTGCCAATTTGGATACCTTTTATTTCTCTTTGTTGTCTGATTGCTGTTGCTAGGACTTCTAATACTATGTTGAACAAGAGTGGTGAGAGGACATCCTTGTCATGTTCCTGATCTCAACGGAAAGGCTGTGAGCTTCTTCCCATTGAGGATGATGTTTGCTGTGGGTCTTTCATAGATAGACTTTATGAAGTTCAGGAATTTTCCCTCTATGCCTATACTTTGAAGCGTTTTAATCAGGAACGGATGCTGGATTTTGTCCAATGCTTTTTCTGCATCAACTGAGAGGACCAAGTGTTTCTTCTCACTTCTCTTATTGATTTGTTCTATCACATTGATTGATTTGCGAATGTTGAACCACCCTTGTAAGCCAGGGATTTATTCCACCTGGTCATGGTGGATGATCTTTTTAATGTGCTATTGGATCCTGTTTGCTAGGATCTTGTTGAGAATATTACAATCCATATTCATCAGTGATGTTGGTCTGAAATTTTCCTTTTTGGTGTGTTCTTTGCCTGGTTTGAGGATCAGGGTAATGCTGGCTTCATAAAAAGAGTCTGGAAGATTTCCTTCTGCTTCAATTTTTTGAAACAGCTTCAGGAGAATAGGTGTTATTTCTTTAAAGTTTGGGAGAATTCCCCCGGGAATCTGTCAGGTCCTGGGCTCTTGTTTTTTAGGAGGTTTTTGATCACTGCTTCAATCTTGTTACTAGATATCAGTCTATTCAGGTTGTCAATTTCTTCCTGGTTCAATTTTGGGAGTTTTTATTTTTCCAAGAATGCATCCATTTCATCTAGATTGCTTAACTTATTGGCATATAACTGTTGGTAATAGCTCCGGATGATTATTTCTACTTCCTTGGTGTTAGTTGTGATCTCTCCCTTTTCATTCATAGTTTTATTAATTTGAGCTTTCTTTTCTTCTGGATTAGTGTGGCCAATGGTATCGATCTTATTGATTCTTTCAAAAAGCCAGCTTCTAGTTTCATTGATACATTCTACTGTATCTCTAGTTTCTACCTCATTGATCTGTGCTTTAATCTTGATTATTTCCCTTCTTGTGTGTGGAGTTGGTTTAATTTGTTTTTGACTCTCCAGTTCTTTAAGGTTTAGAGACAGCTGGTGTATTCTGGTATTTTCAATTTTTTTGAGGGAGGCTTGGATGGTGATGTATTTCCCCCTTAGGACCGTCTTTGCTGTATCCCACAGTTTTTGGACCAAAGTGTCTTCATTCTCATTGGTTTCCATGAATTGTTTAAGTTCTTCTTTGATCTCCTGGTTGATCCAAGCATTCTTAAGCAAGGTGGTCTTTAGCTTCCAGGTATTTGAGTTCCTTCCAAACTTTTCCTTGTGGTTGAGCTCCAGTTTCAAAGCATTGTGACCTGAGAATATGCAGGGAATAATCTCAATCTTTTGGTATCTGTTGAGTCCTGATTTGTGACCCAGTATGTGGTCTATTCTGGAAAAGGTTCCATGTGCACTTGAGATGAATGAGTATTCTGTTGTTTTAGGGTGGAATGTTCTGTATATATCTATGAGGTCCATCTGGTCCAATGTGTCGTTCAATGCTCTTATTTCTTTATTGATTTTCTGCATGGATGATCTATTACTGAGAGAGGCATGTTAAGATCTCCTACTATCAATGTATTCATATCAATATGACTCTTTATCTTGATTAATAGTTTTCTTATGTAATTGACTGCTCCCATAGTGTGGGCATAGATATTTACAATTGTTAGATCATCTTGGTGGATAGTCCCTTTAAGAATGATGTAGTGTCCTTCTGTATCTCTGACTACAGTCTTTAGTTTAAAATCTAATTTATCTGATATAAGAATCGCTACCCCGGCCTTCTTTTGAGGCCCATTGGCATGAAAGATGTTTCTCCATCCCTTCACTTTCAATCTGGGTGTATCCTTAGGTTCAAAATGGGTCTCTTATAGACAACATATGGATGGGTCCTGTCGTTTTATCCAATCTGCAACTCTGTGTCATTTTATGGGTGCATTTAGGCCATTCACATTGGGAGTGATTATTGATAGATATGTTTTTATTGACATCATGTTACCTTTGAAGTCTTTCTTTCTGTAGATTGTCTCTATATTTCTGTTCAATGATATTCTTAGGATTTTTCCTCTTTTATAGAACCCCCCTTAATATTTCTTGCAGTGTCAGCTTGGTGGTCACATACTCTTTTAAGCCTTGCCAGTCTTGGAAGCTCTTTATCTCTTCATCCATTTTGAATGTCAGTTTTGCTGGATAAAGTATTCTTGGCTGCATGTTTTTCTCATTTAGTGCCCTGAATATATCTTGCCAGCCCTTTCTGGCTTGCCAGGTTGCTGTGGACAGGATTGACGTTATTCTGATGGGCTTTCCTCTGTATATAAGGAGCTTCTTTGTCCTAGCTGCCTTCAAGAGAGTTTCTCTAGAATTATAATTCCTCATTCTTACTATCAGGTGTCTTGAGGTGTTTCAAGAATCTAAAATCTTGGGGGGGGCGTTCTGCCTCTAGTACATGAACACTGTTTCCGTTTGTGAGGTTCAGAAAATTTTCATGAGGAACATGTTTCACTATAACTTCTAGACTTCTTTCTTTCTCCTCCCCTTCAGGGATTCCAATAATTCTGATGTTGGAACATTTCATGGCATCATTTATTTCCCTGATTCTATTTTCGTGGCTTCTAAGCTGTTTGTTCCAGGCTTCCTCCTGATCCTTTCTCTCTATCTGTTTGTCCTCCAGATCACTAATTCTATCTTCTGTCTCAGTTACCCTAGCTTTTAGAGAATTTAGATTAGACTGGAACTCATTGAGAGCCTTGTGAACATCATCCCTGGTGGCTTTCAGTTCTGCCCTAATATTGTGAACATCATCCCTGATGGCTTTCAGTTCTGCCCTAATCAATTCCGTTTGGTCATCCATGGCTTTCTCCAACCTAGTTATTGCCTGGATAATTGTTAGCCTTAATTCCCTTTCTGACATAATGTCTATGTCGGTAGCCATTAGCTCTGTTGCAGAGGGCCCATCCTCTGAATTTTTCTTCTGCTGGGCATTCCTCCTCCTACTCATTTTGGTGAGAGATGGCCAAATGGTTGTAGCTGGATGTATCAACCTTGGTGCAGTGAAGGTGCACCCTGGAATGCTTCTGAGCAATCAAGAGTCCCCACCCAAGTGAAAGAAAAAAAGAAAGAGAGAAAGAAGAAAAAAAGAGAGAGAGAGAGAGAGAGACAGGAAAAAGAAAGAAGGATAAAAGAGAAGGCTCAGCCAAATGGGCCCCAAGGTAAGGTTTGTGAAGTATACAAACAAAAACATACAAACAAAAAAGACTGATAAAAGTATATGAGAAGAGAAGAAAAAATATATACATATATATGTAGAAGCAAAACAAAGAAACAGACAAACAAAAAAAGGACCTTGTCAAAAAGAACCCCACGTATAAGATTTATATACTACCAGGACAAACACAAATATACAGAAATACTGGCAGGAGAAAAAGATGGGAGAGTGGTTGTAAATTGTCAGTGTGGGTGAGGAAGGTTATTTTGATTCTTCCTGGATGTATCTTGATATCTTTTTTAAAGGACACAACTTTCCTAAGATAACAGGGGATTAAAAATTGGTTTACCTATAGGGATAGCATTGATTGGGGAAAGGGGATTACCTTGAAGTTTAACTCTATATGAATATTAGCAAATAAAAATAAAGAAAAGAATGATCTAAACTAAAGTAAAATTTAAAAAAATTTAAAAAAATAGAAAAGCAAAAGAAAAACATGGATATATGTATCAAAAAGTTCAGGTTAAAAGGTTATTATGGAATTTGATGTACTGGACATTTCACTCTGATGGTAAATAGGCTAAAAAAATCTATATAAAAAATAAAAAAATAATTAAAAAATTAAAAAATGAACCAGAATAGTGGGAACGAATTAAAAATTAAACGTTGTATCTATGAAGTAGTAGTGATTGTTCTCTTCTCAGCCGGTTGGCTTTCTGGGGGAGGGGCCTGCCACGTGGGTTTTCAGGCAGTGTTTCCTGAGTTAAGTCCTCCTGCCCCCCTCAAAGGGGTGGGCTCTGAGGAAACCGGTCCTTCAGGCTTTTGTTCTCTGGAGGTTTTTATGTCTGCTCATTTGTTTTCTCTCCCCTTGGCAGCTCCCTATGGTTCTTGGAGGTTTAGAAGAAAGCAAACTGCACCCAGACCTCCCTCCCAGAGAGAAGCCCCAGTCCGTTCCCCTCTGGGTGCTGCAGAGCCGGTTCCCAGCTGCAATCCCTGGGGACACCTGCATGTCCTGCTTGTACTCAAACCACAACAGCGGCGGCTGTTTGGGCAGCTCCAGACCACCAGAGAGGTTCCCAGCAGTGATTGCACCCTGAGATTTTCCCGCTGGCCCAGGCTGGGAGCGCTCAGACTTTCCGGTCCCAGAGCACCTGGCTGGTGCATGTGTGTGCCTCTCTCAGGGGAGGGGGTGGGGTGCCTCTCAAGCTCTGATAGTGCAGCTGGGTGCATGCTTGGGGGCTGCAAAAAGGCTTTTTCTGCTGCGCAAGGGTCCCAGCCCCTCCCACACACCAAGTGCCCTTTGGAGGTCTCCTCGCGGCTCAGGGACCAAGACCTGGTTTCTCCGCTGCTCTCTCTCTGGCTCAGTGCCAGGGGTGTCTGTCCTCAGTGGGAGACTTAAGCCCCTGTCCCTAAACATTCCAATTCTCACAATTTCACCCCGCGATCCTTTGCTCTTTTTGAGTGCTTTCTACCAGACTTCAAGCTAATGCTGGTCCCCAGATGCAGGGGACTCTTCTATTGGGGTATTACTTTCCAATGGGTTGCTTCTGGTGGCTCCCTCCCCCTTTTGTTTATCTTCCAATCCCAGTCCGGTGTTCCCACTCCACTTTACCTGCCCACTGGCATCCTCTGCCCCCGTAGAGATCCAGACGTGTAGAATTCTGATCTCAGGCTGATTTCATGGGTGATCAGAGTTCCTTGGTAGGTAATCAGCTTACTTTAGGGGACAGGTTGAAACAGCGCCTCCTCCTAGTTCCCCGCCATCTTCTCCCCGCCTGTATATCTTTTAATTATTTTTTGTAAGACATATTTGTGCCTGCATAATTGTACACATATTCCCAATGTCCAATTTCTTTTTGGCTTTAGATATTTGGTTGCAAGAAAGTCAATAAAAGTTTTACAGTAAAATTATAATGCTTATAATCTAGAATGAGAAAGTCAGATACAATAAAAATTATGCCAGAGTTTTGTTTTTTAAAATATAGGTTTTTCTGATGCTTATAAGATATTTGGAGGATATTGCTGCAAAATTAAATAAGCCATAGCAGGTCGATATTTAAGGTAAATAGCTTTAAATCATTTGGCATAATTGGGTTTTAAGAACAGTAAAAATAATTAGATTTAGAATGCTTAGGTACTTGGCTATTTAAAAGTCTGGCCCTAGTACAGCTAGGCATTTTACTTTAAAACTCAGTAAATAGACAGAATTTTAATTCTTTGCTTTTATTTAGCTTGGTACACTTCATTCAAATAATTGATTTGAGTATATGAGAAAAATTGGCTCAATCCATTGACAAAATTAAGACATGTTTTGGGCATTCGAACCAAGAAGAGTGTACGAAACCAGCAGAAATGGTTGTGCTTTTGAAAGTTAAAGTATATACTCAAAACTGCTGACAAGTACTCCTTAAACACTATGGTGATTACCTCTAACACTGGAAGATGGTAGCTCAACTAAGAAAACAGGTACTGAGTAAAATCAGTTAGTTCCAAAGTTCGTGTTCGTTCTGAAGTGTAGTATGTTGCAATAACAGAACTCACTGAGTACTTACAGTATTTGCCTGCCATTTTGTTAAGGACTTTATGTATGTTCTCATGGTTCACATTATTTGGAGATGGACATGCTATTATCTCACTCTACAATGCATTTAGCCTTCACTGAAGTTTAGAAGACAGTGACTAGCTGAGGCAAGATTTGAAATCAGGAAAACCGTGTTCTTAATCACTATGTCTTTAGTCCCTATCCTATAATGCCATTCACCTTTCAGGTGAAATTTAACATTTTAAGTAGTATAGAATGTTTTTCCTGGCCTCAAGATATAGGTCATACATTTGAAGAATTTACAATAATATAGCCTTATGAGGGGGGCTTGCCAAAAATCTGCCCTTTCATGATATGAAAGGGGAGCAAACCTGGAGAATAGGGACTCTCCCCTCCACACGCTGATGTGCCCCAGAAGGTGCAAACGAAGTCTTGCCTAGAATGACTCAGAAGCAGTGCATTAGAATCTATTCTCTTGGTCAAGTACATTGCCAAGTTCACCTCTAGGAGGAAGTTGAATGAAACTAGTTGAAGATTGGATCTCAATTCTTCAACATCATAGCACTACCCTCTGCTTCTTTCCAACTCCTTTCTGCTTTAATAAAGCCAAAACTATAGTTCTAACTGGCATGGAGTTAATGGGAAAAAGTCATGTTAAACCTGAGATAGAAAGTAGAAAGGAAGAATAGAAAAGCCAGAGAGGTGGAAGCAGGTGTAGCAATGGTACATTAGGAATCAAGAAATATTTCTGGTAAAACTATTCAACTTGACAGGTTTCCTTGTTTTCATACTACAGATTACGCTAGCAAAAAAGCCATTCCAAAGGATCTGAATGCTACTTTTTGACTGAATACTCTTTTAGAGCCAACATTGAGAATTCCTTTTAAGTGTAGTTTTCTCATAAGAAAAATGTCCAGCTTCTTGAAGTCATCTTATGCACATAGAAATTAAGTAACTAATTCCAGGCTCAATTACTCATTCTCATGGACAAGTGCCCAATTTTACAAGAAATAGTTGCTAGCAGGTGAAAAGAGTATTTTTTTAAGATAGTAGAGAGAAAATAATTTATTGGAAGTGTAAATTTATTAGAGGTATATTTTAGAGATATATAGAGACTGGCCATCTTGAATATAAGCTAGATATTTAACGCCAAGTTGTTGTCATCAAATAATTTTTACCTATCACCAGAAAGTTCAGGAACTGACATTTTATACAACCATATGGAAATGCCACAGAAATTTCAGCATATTTCAGAAGGTAAATTTTAGGATCTCAGTTTCAGCTATCACATGAAGGACAATGCTATCAAATGAACACCCCCCCTCACCTAAATTCTTATGTTGAAGTCCTAACTACCACCATTACGGTATTAGGAGGTGGGACCTGTTGTAGGTAATTAGGTTGAGAATAACATCACTAGACCCCATGTAAAGCAGACCCCAGAGAGGTTCCTCCCCTCTTCCTCCATGTGAGGATATTTTGAGATGGCCTTCTATGAACCAGGAAACAAGCTCTCATCAGATACCAAATCTGCTGGTATCTTGATCTTGGACTAGTCACTCTGCAGAACTCTGAGAAATAAATTTTTGTTGTTTATAGGCTTCCCAATTTTTGATATTTTGTTCTAGCAGCCCAAATGGATTAAGATAGTGACCTTGGCCTATGGTTTTCCACCATTAAATCCTAAGCCCCTGAGATAACTTGAATTTAATAAATAGTGTTCACAAATCCATATGGTCTACCAGAGTTATAAGGTTCCATATTAAAATTTTAATTCTAGAAATGATGTATCAGCTTGTAAAAAAAATTAGGTGTATGTATCAAATTGACATTTGATAATGATTAAGTGAAAAATTCCTCAATCCTATTTAGTTTTTAGAATAAAATGCTAGTCTGTTTGCAGGTCTTCTAGAACAATAAAAAGATCAGTTCTCCTTTAAGAAAACACTCAGAAGACACCACAAAGCATATAGTGTTATGGTTTTTGTAGCATCTGGGTGCTCTGCGTCAGCCTCAGTGTCCTCACTGTAAGTAATGGAAAATCAAGTGTGTGAACAAAACTTAGTAGGACAAGGATATAAATTGTGGTGTGTCCATCAGGACAGTGGCTACCAGAAAGGTCTGTATTTTGTTGGCTAGACACTTTCCCCCAAATATATCTTAATTATTCCCCGTGTATCACTCTCTGTCACATGTAAGTCTGAACTATTAAGTTTATTTATATTTTTAAAGATTTATTTATTTATTTTAGATTGAGAGAGCACAAGCAAGCTGAGGAAGGGGCAGAAGGGAAGAGAGAATACTGAAATCAATTTCAGGCTGAGCACAGAGGCTGATGTGGGCTCCATCCTAGGACTCTGAGAGCATGACCTAAGCCAAAAACAAGTCAGCCGCTCAACTGACTGTGCCACCCAGGTGCCCCTGAAATATTGTTTATTTTTAAAAATCAAATGATATATTAAGAGCTCAAAATACTGGCCATTTTTATTTTTCTTATCCATGGTTTTCTCTACCTTGAACATTTCCTTGTTAGACAAACTTTTTGTCATTTTAAATTAAAATTGTAATAATATTTATCATGAAAATTATGGTATGTCATAATTTTATGAGAGTCACAATGTCTTGAATGTACTGAGACCCATTTTTTTAAATTGGTTCTCAGTATCAATATATTTTTCTGGAACAACCTAAAACAATATTCTCCACAAACAAAACATTCCCTTCTGATTTTTCCCATTGAATAACATTTTCCACTTAATTCCAAAATCAAGTAAAGTATCTTATCTGAGTTTTAAAAGGGATATGTAAAGTCTAAAATATTTTGTCAATCAGTAAATGACTCAGAATTTCAAGTGCAAAACTGGGACAGATGCTATCTCAAACACATTTGATATATTTTATGTACATTTCAAGTACCCCCCAAAAATACTGTTTTCTGTTATACTCAAAATTATTACACTTAAAAAGAAAATTCCCTTCTCTCTCTCTCCATATATATGAAAAAGAGAGACAGAATTAATTAGGCCAAAATCTTGAAGAATGGGAAGAAAGAAAATATGAAACAAATATATTGAGCTCTACTAACTCCAAGGTGATTTCAACCTATATCCTAGCATTTGAATTCATAAATACTCTATGTATTAGACATTATCATTACACACTTTGTGGGTTGAAAAATGATACCAAAATAACGACAATTAATTAAGCAACAGATGTAGGTTCAAATTCTGGTTAAATATGTGATCTTTCTACTCTAGAAGGTCAGATGACTAGAAATATTCCACTAAATGAATGAGCAGAGCTCCAGGTCCCAGCAGAGGGAAAAAAATAATTCCACCTGGAAGATAAGAAAAAATAGCCCTTTGAAGAGACAATATCTCACCTAAATTTTACAGGAAGAATATAATTTTGATAAGCAACATATACACAAAGAGGGCTTTGTAGATTAGGTGAATGGTATGGGAATAAAAATGAAGGCACAACACATTTATTCTTTAGAGGAAGTCCAGTGTGGTAGATGTTAACTTTGAGGTGTAAGTAATAAGGTCAATAAAGCAGGTGAGGTGGGGCCATTTCATGGAACCCTAAGCTGAGAAAGGATTTGAGGATTAAAAAAGAGAATTCAAAATTATTGTGTAAGCAATCATGGAAGAATTCTAGTTAGAGGTGATCTAAACTTCTTCACAGAGAATCCTTTCATTGGGTCTTTTTTATGTTGGGGAGAGTTTTCTGGCATATTGCCCCATGGATAACAAGTGTTTGATTTTTATGAAGTCAACATGGGTGGATTGTTGAGGCTTGTCTCTTAAGTCTGGAGACTGACTGTCTTGGCCCCACCCCCACCCCCACCCCGGAGCCCCCACCCTACTCTCAACCTTCAGAGTCCGCAGCTATAGCAATTGTGTTTGCTCTACAGATTCAGACTTTCTATTAAGGGGCTATTCAAGGGGGATACATATCTAAATCTGTAGTCTTCGAAAAATCATGGGAGTGCTGAAGTGGGCTTTCATATTGTCATTAGTCTCTCTTCTGTCTTTCAGTTTATTCCCAACCCTGGGAGAGAAGAAGTTTCTTTTCTACCTCCCTTCCTATCTCCAGTGATTAGAATTGCTTATCTTAGGATGTTGACCCTATCAAGAGAATAGAACATAATTTAAAATACAAATAATGATGGACAGTGAGTTCATATAGAAGGCTACTGCACTAAGTAACTGTGAGGCTACAGAGAAATTAAAAGTTATAAAACACAGTAAGAAATTGAATCAACAAGCATGTATATAAGAAATAACATTTTATTTATTTTATTTATTTTTAAGATTTTATGTATTTATTTGACAGAGAGATCACAAGTAGGCATAGAGGCAGGCAGAGAGAGAGGGGGAAGCAGGCTCCCTGCGGAGCAGAGAGCCCAATGCAGGGCTCGATTCCAGTCCCCTGGGATCATGACCTGAGCTGAAGGCAGAGGCTTTAACCCACTGAGCCACCCAGGTGCCCCAAGAAATCACATTTTAAATAGCAAGAACCAACTGCATTGAATTAAACAATATGACTTTATAATTTATAAAGGTGTCCAAAAACCTTTACCAATGGGGGCCTAAATCTATAGTTTTCTGAATCATTGACATGGGCTTCAATGAAAAAAACTATAAGGAAAAGGAGTTTTTGTTATGTTTTGTTTTCCTTACAGGCAAAGAGACTGAAAAGACAGAAAAAGGTGCCCACCCGAACTATTGTTGCAATTTAAGTTTGAATATCAAGTATTAATACCATGTAGGCATGATCTACCATATGCCTGGTTAAATATTTTTATAAATAATTGGAGTAATTTGCCCCAAACCATTTTGGCGGATAATTAAAAACTTAGCCTTACACACATGTTATTTGATTCCAGACATCAAGGAAACTAGTAAAGGAGAATTAGATTAATTAACTAACTAATTAGTTAATTAATTAATGCCTTACATTTTCATATACATTTCTCTCCTGAAATTGATATTATAAGTCTCCCGTCTTTGCAGGACATTCAGTGAAGTTCATTGCTTCTGTTATGTGGGTAGTATGTTATGAAAGTGTGATTAAACTGAGAGGTTCCAAACAGAAATGGAATTAAATTTTATTTGGTCTGTGATGCTGGGACTTTCTTTGTGTTATTGCAACTAATCACAAAATGAGGCATTATTATTGCCGTATTAAAGGTAATAAAAGAGGCTAAGAGTTATTAAATGAATTTCCCAAGTTCACAAGCTACTTCCTATACAGACAGACACAAAGTACTGACTAGTAAGATGAGTGATCAGGTCAAATCAGGCATTTCATTTAATTTCTTTATTCCTCTCCTCTGTTAATATTGCATAACACTCAATTTCCTCTGAAACTTCCAGCAAATTGTGTAAGAAAGATGAGCCTGGAGATCTCTATCAACTTGCCTCAACTAGAATTATGGAACTACTATCATCTGCCTAGAATTTAAGGCCAATTTTCAGTGATAGTTCATAATCATAAGAACCACATTAGAGGTAATTTATTTTTCTTATGCCAACAATATCCCTTCTCCTCTGAAATCATAAAATTTAGAGATGAAAAGGACATTATAGATTCTCTAAAGCTACTGCTAATCAAATATTTAACTTCCCCACAGTATTCTTGTTCTTACCACCAGTCCTGAAAATATAACCACCTCAAGAATCCAATCCAGATTTTTCAGTTAATGTCTTACTGAAACTCCTGCTGCAGTCCCATTCACATGCCTCTGTGCAATCTATCAGCCAGATAGGCCAGATGGGGCAATTCAGGACCAAAACTACAATCCAGAAGAAACTTCTGGCTGCTTGGAGACTGACAAGTTCACCATGGAGGGTCCAGAAGGACATTGACACGGGGAGGTACATACGGTATATATATCTGAAAGGCAAATCTATACCGGATCAGTTTCAGGAAATAAAGAAAGGCAAAATGAAATAGACATCACCTGACACTGAGACAGTTCAGTATAAGCCGGACACAAAATGAAAATGCAAGACCCCTTGTTCAAAAGCAAAAGTGATGTAAAGCGTACTAAAATATAAAGTTTTTCCTTTCTTGGGTGGCCTCTCTCTTGACTTATCAAGGTATTTTCATTTGCTGTTAAACGTCGTTCTAGGTAAATAATTTTTAAAATTATTAGCATGAATTTTTCCATTATTCTTTATAATGTGCAGTGTTAGTTTTAAATACATATATAAGAGCATTTAACTCATTCGTGAAGACACTAAAATGACACAGTTTGTATTTTATAGCTCATTCCTGGAGCATGCCTCTGGCCAGCCAGAGGTAACACTTCCACATTACAGGCTGGGAGGTTCAACAAAGGAAAAGAGGTTTGTGGTGAGGCACTGGGCCATCCCAAGGGGTGCTGCCCTGGGTATGGCAATACCAGGATATGAGGACACTCACAGCCGTCCTGGATGCCCAACCCGTGACTGAAGGCACCTGTAAGGACCTGGGACTCTCATCACACCAAAGCATTGTCCCAGCTTGGTGAGGTGAAGGGTGGGGGTGCTCTAGGGAATTTAAGCCAGTTGTCTCCCTTCCCACAGCCCCGCCCACTACCAGCATATGGCTTCTGTCCCCCCACTGGATGTGGCAGGAAATGCCTGCTGTGGGTGCTGATCACTTCCACCAGCCCCACTCAGAAACACCCCAGAGCACAGGGTCCTGGCTCTGGATTCTGAACAAGGTCTTCTGAGTTGTTCTTACAATCAGCCCCCCACTGAGGTATGAAGAGTGGTGGTAGAATGTGGACTCCCTCCCCGCATCACCCTAACTGCAATTGGGTTGTTGCTCCAGGGAGAGGGAAGCAGCAACAGCAATTGGGGGTCTGGGGTACCCAAGAGTAGGGGACTGGGCAATGGAAAATCTGCACTGAGTGGCTGGGAGAGAGGTCTGTACATGAACTGACTCCATGCCTCCTCTACCCCATTCAACCATGTTTCATTGTGCCACGGAGATTCACTTTCAAACACAAAGTCAAAGGTAATAAGCATTTCAAAACAGTGACAACAGGGCATTAGACCAAGCACTTGGTCCATCTGAGCCTGGAGCCCTGTGCCACTGCAGTGCTCACATGCCCTTGAATCCAGCCTTGGATAGAGTCCGGTAATGTTTGATGTATGAGAGAAAGTAAAGTCAAGGTAGTTAGCAGGTGTCAGGGACCGAGGCTGAGAAATCAGTCACCAGAAACTATTCATCTATGGCGAGATCTACTTCTCTCACTATCTCTAAATACGGTTATTAATATCTGAGGGAGTGATTGCTTATCAGAACAGTTTGCTAAGTAAATTGATTTTTTATAAAGTTTTCACAAGGAATATTTAACACTTTAACACACAGACTATCTGCAAGCTTGTGAATACAAATATAGTACAATGTGTAAGTTAGTTAAAATTATTTTTCATCATCTATGCATAGTAGTGGTTTTAATTGGCCACATTTAATTTTTTATACATATTTTAAGCCTACGATTTAGAAAGTTTGTGAAAATGTAGATAACAATACTATACTTTATTATTATATGTTCATTATCTTGAATGTGAATTCACAAAATAAAAAATGCCTCAAATTTAATTATTTGCTCCTCACACGGTAAATTATCTAATGTCAAATGAAACTAATAAACACAGGCCTCTGAGATCACAAAACCACATACAAATCTGAATTGCATTTCATACAAAAAGTTAATTATTTTCTGTTGGCATTGACAGTATATTCCCTCATCTACTTCAAAGTATTTTTAAAAATCAGATGATGTCAAAAGGCATTCCTCATTTGAAAAACAAAAGATAAATGACTACAGATTGAAGAAAATAAACTCTGGTGTAGTAACTTGAATTTAACCCCCAGAGAAAATGACAGAGGCTTTGATTTTGTCTAGGCATGGATGATGTTTTGAGGAAGTTAGCTCCTCCTGTCTAATGGGATGACAAAGGTCACTGCCACACTCAACAATGCCGCTATGCTGTCTCTCTTCTGTGCATGTTGATCTTCTGTAGGAATAGCGTTAGTGCCTTTCCCAAAGGCAAGTTACACCTTTTAGTGTGTTGAGTATTATTTTAGATATCTCAAGGACTTAAGCTAAATTGCCTTTTTCTGTTTATTCCCATAATAGTTTATCTGGTGTGATACCATTCATGTTATCTTTTAATTTCTTGGTGCCATGGCGTGCACATTGTCTGTGATCGCCTGTGTCATGAATACCTCAAACAGAAAAGATTGTGCCTTGGAACAAGGGACACAAAGAAACTTTCATTCCAACATCACTCTGTTTAACAGAGATGAGCATAAGGACTTAAGACTTTGGGGTATCATCTGAATTGGAAATGCAAACGACCATTTTCAGCATCAGATCAATGAAAGGAAATATGAAATATGGGAAGGACCTTTCCTGGTGATGATGGGTCTTACAGAAATATACAATGAAAATGAATGTATCATTCCAAATGAACATTAAACCCTTGTGTGAAGTGAATTGATATGAGAAAAAGTGATGAGTGTCATATAGTCCCTTGTTCTATAATTCTGTAATGGAAAACAATGGGAAACTCAATTTGTTTTTACCTTCTTTTTAATCTACAAAAAGTATTGAATTCTCCTTAAAGTTAAAAAAAAAAAAAGTATCCTCTTATGGAACATCTTATTTTTTTTCTCTAAAAATATATGTCCTAGTTTCAAAACCACTAATATCTTAATCTTACTATATTTAGATCTAAGCCACAGTTCTTATAAACCATTATAACAAAATATGTATGTCTGTAGATTATATTCTTCTACATTGAATGGGGCATTTTTACTAATATCCAGTAATGGATTTTCCTTGCAAACTTGCTGATAAATATTTGGGTTTTCAAATGGTCATTATACCATGTAATTCTCAAACAATTAAGAGTTTGCTAATTAGCTGTCACTTTGTGTAAGCTCTAAGAAAGCAGAATGACCTAAAACACAATTCATTCCTTAATAATGCTATATCCAATCAGGAGACGGCACGTGTATTTGAATTAAAAAATCATAAGTAATAGATATTTTACCTACTAATCGATAGTCAGATTAAAGGTAATTATGATGATATCTCAAGAAATAAATTATTGAGGGTTGACATAGTTGAAGAGGCATTCAAGGATAAGGTTATAATTTAAAATTTTAAGAAAGGACAGAATTTAATGGGCATTCCATGTGGGATTTACTTTATAACCAACAATCTGTAATACAAGTGCAAATTCTAATTAAAGAATAAATAAGTATACCCCATTCAGTGAAATAAATAATATCATAAATCTCAAATTCAGGAAAGGAAATGATTGAAATAGTTAAGGTGGAGAAGACAAAGCAATTGCAGAGAAGCATGCAGAATTGGAGATTATGTTTCTTGTTTGAATGAGACAATACACACATAGTTTCAAGGGCCTTGTGGGACTTTGGACAAAAGTCACTAAACTGAAATTATAATAGAATAAAATATGGGTGGTTGTAGGAAATCCTTTAGACTTTAAATTTGGGGAATTAATTTAAGAAATATATAAGCAATGCTAACTCCTTTCCTAGGAAAGATCTTGCATGTAGCCCCTTGATTTGTAATTTCCCTTGTATCTGGTAAGTGAAAGAGGTATTTGTGTATACAACCACCATCCAGTCAAGATGTACAACTTTCCCATCATGCTAGAGAATTTTCTTGTAACTTTTAAAAATTAGCATCACTCCCTTTATATAAGGATACAACTCTTCTGACTTACATCACTAATAATGGGCTTTGCCATGTTAGCGGGGTTACTCTTTGTTTATTCTTATACAGTACTATGTTGTGTAACTTCACAGTGGTATATTTATCCATTCTTCTGCTCATGAATATCAAGATTTTTATGAGCAGGAGATGGTATCTAGGCAATAAATATCAAAATTCATATAAAAATAAACAATAAATATTTTTCATCGAAATCCTGTAATCGTAAAGCAACAAGGAGAGATTCATGCTGCCATGACATAAGTAAATATCAAGAAGCTCCATTAATTAAAAAGTATGTAATTAATGTGAACCAACACAGGTTAATGAATCAGAATATAAAGCTCAGGGAAGATCCTAGAACATAGAAAATTTAACTTATAATTTAGTCTGCCAATCAGTAAGAAAAGTTGGATTATTCCATAAATGATTTTGGAGGGAATGAATAGCCATAAATATAGTAATAAATAAGTTGATTGCAAAACTAATCCTTTGTAAAAGAGTAAGTTCCAAGTAGCACAAGATTGAAATTATATGTTTAATGTATTTTCTAACCACAACAATAAATACTCTACAGCCAGGAAGGCATAAATAGGTACTTCAAAGAAAGGAAATACAAATGCTTGATATCTATAGATCCCTATCTATCTATGATTAACTACTGTAGTAAGACAAATGCAAAGGTGTCATCTTTCACCTATTGGATTTGCAGAAATCAAGGAGTTTCATACTACACTGAACTGGTAAGGGTATGGAAACAAGACATGATTAGAAGGCAAATTTGATAATATCTATCAAAATCCAAAATGTATTTCACCCAGTAATTTTCCTTCCTAAGTCCTAGAGATTTAAAAACCAGAAATGATAAACGTAAAATATTTTTCTCTCCTTTCCTCTTTGTGATAAAAAAAATTCTGAAAGCCCTAAACATTCTTTAATAGGACACTGGCTAAATAAGTTACAGTGTATCCATAAAACAGAATACTGTACTGTTAGAGAACATAATGAGAAAGTTCTGCATGTACTAATTGTGAATATTCTCTAAGATACAGGATTAAATGCAAATATAAGGACAAATATAGTATCTCTAATATGTTGCCATTTGTGTAAAGAGGAAAATGATACAAATGTTATTTCATATGAGTAAATACTCTGGAAGAATATAAGAAATTTCTAATAACATTGACTAACTCTAGCAAAAGGGCCTGAGTTTTCACATGTACTTTTGTATTCTTCACATTTTGAATCGTATGAATGAGTTACTTCAAAAAATTAAGTAATTATTTTTTATAAGTAGAAAGTCATGGGGCCCCTGGGTGGTACAGTGGGTTAAAGCCTCTGCCTTCGGCTCAGGTCATGATCCCAGGGTCCTGGGATCGAGCCCCACATTGGGCTCTCTGCTCAGCGGGGAGCCTGCATCCCTTCCTCTCTCTGCCTGCCTCTCTGCTTCCTTGTGATCTCTCTCTCTATCTGTCAAATAAATAGATAAATAAAATCTTAAACAAAAAAGAAAGTCATGATAAAGCTTTGTAAACTATAAAGCACTATGCAAATGTAAGAGTTTATTTCATATTATATTGCCATTAGGCACTACCTAGCTATGAAAAATTTTTTAATGATTAGGCAATAGAAATTTTAAATTACATTTATTATGGAAACTATATATGCTCATTGTAAGAAATGTGAGAAGACATAAGGCTTATAACTTTAGTATACAAAGAACTCTGCAAATTGCCAAAAAGGATTCAAACATATAAAAAGACAATTTATAAAGGAGGAAATGCAAATGAATAATAAACATATGAACAGATACTCAACCCCACCAGTAGACAACATAATAAATACCTCAGCAATGATAGAATCCTTTTTTGCCCTTTAAAATGACAACAATTATAAAGATTAATAACATTGAGTGCTAATAATAAGTATGCAGTGAAACAGGTAGTCTCATGAATTATTGGAGGAAATTTGAATTGCTATTACATATTAGAAACTGAATAAGCTGGTCAAAAGGAAAGTTTCTCCCTTCCTCCTACCCTCCCCCCATTCCTTCTTTTTTTTCTTCTCTTCTCTTTTCTTTTCTTTCTTTCTTTCTTTCTTTCTGCTGGAGAGGTAATATATTCACATAATTGATATACTTCAAAATTCCAAACATAGAAAGAATGGAGAGTGAGATGTTTTCCTGGCAATACTGTCCCTTAGAATCCTCCCATTTCTCTGTCTTAAGGCAACTAATGGCATCATTGCCTTTTGAATTTTTCCAGAGGTATATGTATGTGTATGTGTATGTATAATATATATGTATGCATATATGCATATCTATATATCTATAATATTTATGTATCATACATTCATGGACATAGTATTAACTCCCTTTCTTATACTTATCATAGCACATTGCACACACCATTTACAATTTTTATTTTTCACTTGTTGACATTAGTTTTTTTTTGGTGGTGGTGGTGTGGGGGTGGCTGCATGTTCCAATGTGTGAAAGTACCATAATTTGTTTGCTATTGTCTTTTGTGAAAATTGGGTTCTTTACAATCTGCTGCTGTTTTGAACAACATCGCACTGAATAAATATACACATATTTAATTTCATAAAGGAAAAAGGGAGAAAGCAAAATTTTACATTAAAAAGCGATCAGGGACATAAACTCAGATAAATACAAAAAATGAGAATTATAGGATAATTCTTTGCTCAATTTACATTAGTAGATTTTAATACTTTAAAAATTGATATACTGGAATAGGTAAAATGCTGAAGCTGACCCAATATAGAAAAACCTATCCAATTACCATAAGAATAATCAAAACTGATATTTTAACAATTCCCCATTATCTTCACTCACTATTTCAACTTTCAAATCCATCCTCTGCCAAAATAAATTTTTAAAAATGCCTGAAAGGTTTCACGAGAGAATGCTTACAAGTTTTTCAGTGAATGGATAATTCTGAATTTACTTAATCTATTCCAAGAAACAGTAAAGAAAACAGTGTTCCCAAATTATTGTTGTGGTGTCAGGAGAATCATAACTACACAACCTAAATTTAACAGTATGAACAAATATGATACGAGAGCAAAATAATATACCATTCATCTGCTTATTAAACAATATTATAGGGTATTACATGTAAATACTGCACATATATGTTGATTATATTAAAATATGCTCAGAAAGAGTTTCTTAGCAATTCATGATAATAGGTACCTACATTAAAGAAACGTAGAGGAAAAAGGGGGTGATGGTTTTACTTCCAATGTTTCATTTATTTAAAAATGATTTGAAATGTACAAATAGTTCAACTCCTAGATACAAAGTGCCCCCAAATGTGCATTCATGTCCACTGTAAACATATTAAAAGAATAGTCATAGCAACCTCAGTGTTTAAAAAAAACAAACTCAAAACAACCTATATGTCTACCAAAGGACAATGATTACACATTTTATTGCATTTAATATGGAATCATTATAATTGTTTATCATTAAATGAATGTATGCATTATTATACACAACATACATGAATTCTGCAAACTTTTGTTTTTGTTTTTATTTTGTTTTTTAGGTAGTTGACATCTTTATTGCTTTAGTGGTGGGGAGCAGGTGTTCAGGAGTTCTGGGTGGGGCCCACCGCTTCCTCTTAGCCTCACAGGCTTCTGGTTGGATAGGATGGCTCTGGGCATGTGCAGATCTGGGCTGTTCTTGTTCTTGTGGATCATGTCCTGGTTGCACCGGAGGGTGGTCTGGGTGTTCTTGCCATTGTGGTCCATTTGTAAGAGGTGGCAGGCTTTGTCTGGCCAGATCTCTGTAGAAACCACCACTAGAGCTTTGCCTTCCTTCCGCAGCAGGCTCCACACCCACAGCCTTGTGCTAGAGCAGCCTGCTAGAGCAGAAGGCAGAAAGAGTTTTGTGCCTTCAGCTTACTGGGCTCTTTGCTCTATGTCTGCTTGTTCCCCTTGATCAGGAAATTGGAGCAGTTGCAGGGGACCATCCATTGCATGTGGGTAGACATAGCTGCCGCTCCTCTTGCTTGGGTGGCTGGAGGCAGAAAGAGCCACAAATATATTTTTGATGAAAGAAGTCCAATAAAAAGTAATATGAGATGTAGGGTTCCATTTATATAAATGTTAAAATAGATAAAAATATCTCTATTGTTAGTAGTCAGGTGTTAATCTCAGCTGGGAGTATCCTGACGGAAAGGGGCAGAGAGGGTAATGTAGTATTGCTTGATTTATTTCCGGTTACACACAAGTGAATATAATTTGTCAAAATTAATCAGGCTGTATTCATGTTTCATGTTCTAGTCTGTATGTGACTTACATTTTAGTATAAAATATACCTTCATTAGATTGATCTGAAGCAAATATGCAAACTAGATATTCAATGTGAGTTGTAGAATCCCTGGACAAGTGGGAACGTCTCACGGTAGCTGACGCACTGGAACCCGTTCAGTTTGAAGATGGGCAGAAGATTGTGGTGCAGGGAGAGCCAGGGGATGAGTTCTTCATTATTTTAGAGGGTTCAGCTGCTGTGCTGCAACGTCGGTCAGAAAATGAGGAGTTTGTTGAAGTGGGAAGACTGGGGCCCTCTGATTATTTTGGTGAGATCGTGCTCCTGATGAACCGCCCTCGCGCCGCCACGGTGGTGGCTCATGGCCTGATTTTTTATGATTTTTTAATAGTGCCTAATTTAATATTAAGTAAATTACTTTTATTCTCATCTATGAAACATTGACTACTGCAGACATTTCCCTCTCACTGTAATCATGTAGCAAACAGCATAAAATATATGGAACAACTAGTTTCAGACATTGGATGATAGGCACTGAATTTTTATGATGCTTGGAATAAGGGGAGCCTTTAAGGTAAGTCCTGAAATTGTCCCAGCTTACCAAAGAGAATGAGTTTCCAGATCTCATCACAGGAAGTGAGATTCCCCAAAGACTCCAGGTCTCAATGACTTACAGAGGGTTGCCATGTAGGGAGGGAGAAGTGGGTAGAATTCATGATGCTGAATACAGATGAATACAGAAAGGTAGGAGCTTGAGAGAGAGAGAGAGAGAGAGAAAGACTAACAGATCTTCAGAGAACTCCCTTAAGTTTTTGGCAGAGTGTTGAACAGCACATACAAGAAAGGAACATCCCCAAAGTAAGTTAAAAAACCAGTGGAAATCAATAAACTAGACAATGTCCAGGGCTCACACAAGGGGAGAAACAGTTCATGTTTCTATCAAGCAGATTAGATAAACTTCAAAACATATTAAATATGTGTAAATATATAAATATATTAAGTATACATAAAATAGTCAATATATCAGAGGTTATAATCTTTAGAAGAGTTTCACTTTACTAGTGGGCCTATATTAGGATTGGAATGAAGGCTATTTTGGACATACCATAATAAAGCTTAAATACAAGTCTTAAAGTAATCAAACTGATCTTCAAGTAACTTAACTATGTGTTGGAACAAAGGTCATCACTCTTTAAAGGACTATGGCAACATAAACACTTAATGTAAATTTGTAATGTCCATTATTCAACTAGAAATTTCAAGCTATGCATCGAAACAGGGAACTGTCATACATAATCAAGAGAAATATAAATCAACAGAAACAGACCAGAAATGAGAAAAATGATGGCACTAGAATGCTGTAACTTCAAAATAGTTATTTTAAGCCTTAGAGTATACTCAAGGATGAAAAGAAAAGCATGAACTTTATCAGAGAAAAAGTTGGTGCTATAAAACGGGATATTAGACTGATAAAAAAATTTATTTCTTAAGTGAAAAATATGCTAAAGAGAATTAGCAAAAAATTGAAAGCCACATAAAAGATCAATATAATTGAAAATAATAATAAAATTATAAAAAATAAAGCACAGAGAAAGATATTTAAGAATAATTAACAGGGTCACGACCAAGTGGGATTTATTCCAGGGCTGCAAGGTTGGTTCAACATCCGCAAATCAATCAATGTGAT
>PISX010011084.1:0-67035 GCA_004024625.1 Mellivora capensis | reverse complement strand
AAAAATCGCCAGTTGAATTTGCTAAGAATTAAGTCTTTTTAATTTACTTACTGATTACTATTTTTACATGAACTTAAGTGTTTAATTTTTAAGTGTTTATAGAAACGAGATTTTTTAACAGTACAACGATTATTTAGATAAAAGTAGAGACATTTAAAATTGTAATATACTCAAGCATATCATTTGTATCACACTTATTCATGTTTAAAATGCTCTGACATTTTGCTGATTTTTCTAACAAAGTTAAACTGAATAATATTTACATCCATACATTCAAGTTTAGACAAGAAATAGTGGGAGGTCTGCTTTCTTTTTGTCTGAAAATTTCTCTGCTTATTTTTTAAATCTATTAATACAAAATGTATTTTACTATGGATGAAGCAATTCTGTAATAGCTTTTTTTTTTTGTAAAATGATTCCAGTGGGTCTATTTCAGAGCACACAGCATCAGTTTTCTCTGTTCTTTCAAGATCAGTTTTGAGCACTCTTTTAGTTATATATTACTTTGCTATAAACCACCCTAAAACCTAGTGGCTTCAAACAACAAACATTTTATTGTTTATGATTTTGTGGGTCAGGAATTCAGGCAGAGCCCAGTGGGGATGGCTTGTTTCTGTTTCACCTGGTGTTGGCTGGGGTGGTTTAGCTTGGGCTAAAGAATCCAAGATGGTCTCACTCATGTATCTGGGACTTTGATTCTAAATGTTGGCAGGGCATCCTGATCTTCCAGGTGTCTTGCCTCTTTTTGTGTGGTTTCTCATCTTTGGTTGTTTTGCCCGAGTTTCTTTACATGAAAGGTGAATTCTGAAGGAACAAAAGCAAAAGTTGCAAGATCTTTTTAGACTTAAGCTCCTCCTTGCACCATATTCTACTGGGCAAACAAATAACGAAGATATTCTAAATTCAAGGAGAGTAGAAATAGACTCCACTCTTTTATGGGATGAGTGGCACAATCACATTGCAAAGGAGCACATGGGAAAGGAATAGTTGTTGTAGCCATTTTGGGAAACAATATACCACAAACACAAATGAATGAGTTACATTTTTAAGGCTACTATTGTATACTCCTTTGCCCAAATTATAACCGAGCAGTTCACTGTATCTGTGTATTTCTGTTTGGGACCTATTGAATGTTTCATGTCTCAGTAAATTGAAGTGAACATTTCATCATCCTCTCTTTCAAATCTTTGTCAGTTTGATGTGATTTGGAGTATGCTTTATAAAATGGATGAATGCAGGGACATGATTAACAGTATCAGGGACAGTCATTCACCAGGTATATCCTGAGTACTCTTTGTGGGTTAAGTACAATTCCAGAAAATGTATGTATAAGTAAAAGTGTCTATTCCATGGTATTTGACTTTTTGGTCACAACTTTCCACTCCCTTGAATTGATTCTGTGCATTCAAAGCCTTGTCCAGGTGTAATAGGGGTGGAATATATTTCCCTGACTCTGAATTTGAGTTTGTCTGTGGCTTGGTTTTGGTAAAAGGAAGAAAGTAGTAGCATAAATGTGCTTGTCTAGTGGGGCTTACCTTAACTTATTTCTCTTCCATCACTGTGAGTAGAAACTGGGCCTTAGAAGTAATATACATATAGAAGTAATATACATATAGAAGTAATATACATATAGAAGTAATATACATATAAGCGATCCAAGGCTTGAGGCAGAACTGGCCAGCCAGTAGAGCCAGTTTCCATCAGCTGGCTACCAGCTGATCCACAGATCTGAGAGAAACATGGTTATTGTCATATGCCTTTGAGATTTTGTGGTGGTTTTTCCATATACAAAAGCTGCTTGAAACAAATAATATGCCATCTTGTAGGGGAGAAAGACATGTAAACAGAGAATTGTACTACAGTGCAGTATAGGCAAGTAGAGGGCTCTATAGAAGGGCCCCGCCTCAGTTTTCTCTGGGAATGTGTGCACATTAGTGGGGCCTGAGGATGATGTCCTAGAAGGAGGTGACACAAAGCTGAGTGTCCAAGAATAAAAGAAGGGATATGTAAGAGTTCACCAAGGAGGAGAAAATATTGCAGACCAATAGGCTCAGTGTGAGCAGAGGGATGGGGTAAGCTCCAACATGGTGAGAAGAAAACTATAAAAGCAGGCATTGTAACTATGAGTTTACTAAGTGGAACAACCCTATTTACCAAGAGACTCAAACCCTCAAGCTGGCTTTGCTGTGGATTCTCAGAGATTTATAAGCGGCTTAATAACTAGGATTGACATGAACTTTGTTATTCTGGCTAAACATTTTAGAGTACATGCTCTATTAAAATGATGTGAGTACAGTTTCATTGTTTCTGCCTTTACAGACAATGAAATGACATTTCAGTCAAACCTTTCAAATGCACAGTCAAAAGAAGCACAGATGGTAACAGTGGACATTACTTAAAAGAGGAAAATGGTCAATTGAAGATTAACAAAATGTAACATTACTGCTGGTATTTTATACAAAAATTACAGGTAGTCTTCCTTTCAAATGGTAGCTTTAAAAAAAGCTTACGAATGATTATATTACATGCCATTATAAGTTATACCAATAAGGAACAGTTTTTAGACCTATGGGTAACATGTTTGCTATAATTTGGCAAATGATCCCTATTTTAATTTTAATTTTAGAACTGAAAGGGCCTTTTATCTTCTGTTGCTAATTTAGACCCCAGTTTTCTGGCCCTGCTGTTTGCTAGCTATGAGATCGTGGGCAAATTTCTAACTCTCTTCGTACTTGAGTGTCCTCATCAGTAAATTGGGGAAACAGTTCTTACCGGATGTAGAGCCCTTATGGTAACAAATGAGATCTTACAACATACTCTGTGACATATGACGGGCACCCAGTAAATGGTAGCTACTGTTATTTTCATAATCACAGTAATAACATAATTAATAATTACTGTTGTTAGTTAATCTTATGGCTGAAGAAACAAGAGGCCTGGAGAGCTTACAGGACTTGGACAAAGATGTATGCTTAGCAGCTTCTGAACCTGAAAGAGATTTTGGTTACGGATTCCCATGCAGTGCTTTTCCCTGAAGGAGGCTGCCCCTCACACCAAGTTTTCAAGAAGTAAAGCGAAGGTGAAAAATGATTCAGAAAACCACCACTCTGGTGAAACTGCCTCTAAACTGAAAAGACATGAATGACTAAATGTAGATATCAAAAGGATTGGTAATTGTCCCCAAATGTATATATGTAATCAAACACAAACACACTAATTCAAATAATTGCATTATAATTAAACTTGTCTTTCTGGGAATTCTCCATTTATAATAAGCAATTTCACTTGCAGTTTCAAAGCTCTTGGTCAAATTCCAACAAAAGAGGTAGAACATTTTCACATAAGACTATTGGACCCCTTGCTAAAGTTAAACAAAAAAGGCTGCTATTTAGTTTAAAGAACGTGGCTGATGGCACTTTCAATTTTATCCAAACGACTGCACCCAGCCCTACTTCAATTTCGTTATAAAAGTAAAATTAGAAAAGCTAAACATTAAATCTTATAAAGAAATATAATTTGATTCATTGTCATTAGAAGCCAGTGTAAAATAGAGGAGAATGTGGAGCTGGCTTAACTGCTTCCATGCTGAATAAAACATCAGCCCTGAAACCATTTACCTCCACACTCTCAGCTGTACCTGTTGAGACTCACTTTTACTCATTAGCTCAGTCACTTCATGGTATACCATTTTAAGGATACATATGTTTCCTATTAGCAATAATGAAATAATGGGGAATGTGTGGTAATATGATAGCAAAATTCAGTAAAAATTCTATTTGAACTTAATTCTGTGGGATATGAACATAACCCACAAAGGAGTACTCTGATCTACAGTGAAGAATAATTTGCCTACCGCTCTGGTTTGCAATTAATGAAAAGTCCTCAGGAAATCCCAATTTCTGATTAAAGAGAGTTGATTATGATTAATGTATCCAAATTAACTGCCAAAAAGGAAGCCACCTCATAATTATCTACATTGTTCCTTCAATTTTAAATTCCTAAGGCTACTCATATCTGTGCTTTTTTCCCCCGTTAATCCTTAAAGATGTATATTTGGTTTTTAACTTTTGATTAGTAGGACAACAATTGTCCTTTGTTTCTGCTTGTAGAAAATACTCAAGGTCTTACGAATTTTCTTTTCTGTCATCTCCATCCTCTGCTACAAAATAGTATGACTGGTGTTTTCAGCAAGTTTCCATAAACCAGGATGTCCACTTCAGATGTACTTGGTCTGACAAGCAGTGCCTCACTCGTCAATACTTACTCAGCCATTGGGCTGTGCAGCATTCCATGATACTTGAGCTTTAGTGGAACTAAAGGCATATTTTCAGGCAGATATGGAGGGCTACTATTTCATTTGTCAATCTAGCTCCCTAAGTAAATAAGTAAATTCTTACAGACCAGATTTTTGTAGCATTATGTTTTTGCATTTTTCAGGGTACTTGCAGATATTATGTGGGAAATTTAGAAATGTTGCATCAAGATGTGTTAACTGGATGCCATTTTAAGCTGGAAGCTTTCCAAATATAGATTTTATGTTAGAAAGTATCTGCTTCTATTGAAATCACACATGTATTTTAAAAGCAGTAAGAGGGTATTTATAATTTGTAAGCTATGGTAGTTAGAGTAGGACTTAGTCAAAAGAAGTAATATTTACTTCCCCAAATAATTCAGTTGGCTTCCAGAGTATTTTTCTTCTACAGGAATGTCTTTTAATACTTCAGATAAATTTTTGTATTAATATATTCCATGAATCCAGGATTACAGTAGAAAATTTATAAATGCAGATAAACAAAAAAGAAAATCCAATCAAAATCTCAATATCTAGGTACAAGTACCATTAACATTTTGGTATTTTGTCACATATACTTAATATTTTAAAAAGTATGCATATGTCATTTATTCTAAAATAAGGTTGAATTATAATAAATATTGTTTTGTAGACTATGTTTAAAAATTTTATGGTATCAGATTTTTTATAGCAATTAAATATATCTATATATTTATTTTAGTGACTATATAATATTTTCTTGCATGAAAGTACCATTATTTTGGTTGATCCATTGGTTTTTGCAATCATAAGTAAATTGTAAGGGCATCAGTGCAGCTAAATTGTTATGTAATTAAGTAATTACTTCCTTAGAAAATATTTAAAAAATTGAATTTCCAAGTCACAAGATAGGTTTTCAAAATATTTGTAATGGAAAAGTGCTTCTGAAAAAGCATCTCCCAGCGTGTACTGCCAACAGTAGAATGTGAGTCTCCATTTCTTAATAGCCTTACTAATAATGGTGATTATTTCAAGCTTTGGACAGTTTTATAGGTTTGACATCTCACTGTTGCTTTAATTATTATTCATTTGATTATAGGTTTTAAAAAATATATTGATTATTTCTATTTCTTTTGTGAATTTCTTTTAGTGTCCTTTATTTTTCTACTGTAGTGTTAATTATTTCTCTTATTAGTTTGCAAGAGACCTTACTTCCCCCTTGTCTTTTGTAATATTGTAATTGCCTCTTCAGTTTGATGTTTGTTTTTAATTTTTGTTTCTATTGTTTTCTGCCATCAGTATTTAAAATGCTCCCATACTCAAGACTACCAGCTCTTCCCAAGTTATTTTCAAATTCCATTATTTCCAACTGTATTTTGAAACTCAGTTTTATCTACTTCATTCCAAAATGCAGTCTGAACCAGGGTACAGAGTATGCAACTTGAAAGTGTAGGTATTCAGAAAGATGGTGCCCCTCAGAGGCACTAAGACGAGCTACAGATGAGCAAGTGTGCGAGGGAACGGTGTCATTTCTTTGTAATTGCATGAACACATTTCAGCGATAGGAAATCTTAGAAGTTGAACATTAGTCAGTTGGTGATAACTATAACCTTAAGTGTAAACTCTAAGCAATCATAATTAGAGAAACTCAAAATGTTATGTCATTTGAATAAGAAGCTCTGATACCAGAAAGTGATCATTACAATGGAAATGGCAGGCAGTGTGGCACAGCAAGGAAGAGCATCAGATGAAGAAAATAGATCTGAACAAGAGCAGGATAGAAGCATCATCCTTAACTATTCTTGCTAAGTGTTTCACCTGTTCCCGGAATGGAACCTGGGTAAAAATTAGCAACAGGCTTACAGCACATTATATATATACTGTATTTACAATAATTTTTATATTTGCTAGTCCATAAATGATGCCATTTTTAGTCCAAGATATCCAGTGTCCAATATTTTAGTCCAAGTGTCCAAAGATTCTAACAAATTATATTATCTCAGTTAAGCCTGTCTTAAAGGATGCCCCTTACTACTGTTACATTATATGTATCTAGGAGGACCTTACCTGTTATTAGAACCTGGATTTTGGTGCCCAGAGTTTGTGAAATCAGTAAGAAGCAGCAATTCTAGGAAGGTGACTTGAAGTATATTTCTGCCAGGGTGTGCTGACTGTGGCACAAGCACAAGGCTAAATACTGGAGGAGGAAATGTCAACAATGTTCAATGCATATTTATTCACTTTTTTATTCTCCATAATATGATTTGGAGATGCATCATTCAGATATCCGGAAAGTGCTGAAGACTGTCAGAAAGAGCTAGTGTATACCCTGAAGATGTGATTTCGTCATCTAGCAAGGTGCTTGCTGCTCTTGTCTCTAGAATTGTCATTATTCCTAAAATTTTAGAAGTCAATTTGGTATTGGTGATTACTTCTCAAAAATATGGATAGCCATAAATAATTCCCCTACTAAAATTAATTAGATGATAATGAATAATACGTAATTTCAAAGTCTACTTTGTATTCACTGAATCGGTATTACATCTGTTACTGAAATAGGCTAGAAATATCTACTTAATCTTACCACCTATTTTCCCCCTGTTTTTCTCTTGTTTTATTTGGAGATGGAAAAATGTCAATGAATAAGCATCTATAGCCTCATTAACAAGTTACTGTCACCAGAACTTACTGAAGAGGAAATGCAGGAAACTTTCTTTGCCTTAGTTTCTTCATGTGTAAAATGAGAATAGTAACACCAACCTTATAGGATCATAATAAGGATGAAAGTTCTTGTAATGTTGATAGACACTTAGCAGATATCAATAATATTAGTTACTGTTTTCATCACCATCATCATCATCAGGATCATGGCTTTTATCTGAGTTCTTCATAAAGCAGACCTGAAACAAAGGGGTAAGAGCAAGCACTTAATTGGGGGTGTGTGACCCCGGAGATATAGGTGAGAATGACAGGGAAACAAAGCAGAAAGAAGAAAGAGGGTGCAAGGATATCTCATCAAGTTCACCACTGCTATAGGTGATCAGTTTCTTGATCCTACAGGACAACTTGGGAAGTAGTGTAGACCATGCCTTGGGATTTTCTGTAGGCATGGGAGGGGATAGAGAGTATGTATGTGTATATATATATATATATATATATATATATATATATATATATATATATTTATTTGATTGGTTAATGTGTGCCCTGATAGACTGTTGACCTCCATATACTTCCATATTGTATTGTATGAATTGGGCAACAGGCAGATTTCAGTAGGATCCCACCAAGCAAAGGCCTTGGGTAAGGAGGGAAGAAATGTATAGTGTAGACCTGAGACAAGGTGCTCTCAGGAGGCACCTATAGGAAGCTGAACAGAGCTTATGCAGGACTGTCATTGCCTAGGGACTGGAATAAGAGCCAGGCAAGGCCAAGAGAATTCGCTGTGATGCCTTGGAAATAGTTATAAAATTATCATCATCATCATCATCAAATATAGCCATCCCCTACTTCTAATTACCAGAATTTACCATTATTTACAAAAAAGAATCACAGTGGACAAAAGGCCAAATTGGGTTAGGTCAACTTTTAATTCTCATTTTTAACAAAACAAATTTCTTTTAACATACTCTTTTTTGCCCCTAAAACAGCTGGAGAGTCCTGTCCATTCTTGCTTCTTAAGTTACCTTCCTTCCTTATCTGTCTTCTTTCTCAGAGCCCCCATTTTGGTGCCAGAATCTATTATGCTGTACCTCAGGCATTTTTATCCCTCCTGAGTTCTCTCTGCCCATGGTGCCTCTGGTAGTCAATTCTCTATATACTGTCACTCAGTGTGTTTCCTAAAATATAGATTTCATCCTGTTAGTTCATTGCTTCAAATTCCACCTCCGATTAAACAAAATTTAATTGACCCTTGAACAACATAGGGGTTGGGAACACGACCCCATGCACTTGAAAATCCACATATAACTTTTGACTCCCCCAAAACTTAGTTACTGTTGACTAGAAGGTTTACTGATAAAACACTTAATGCATATTTTCTCTATGTGTTATATACTGTATTCTTTATGTGTGATATACTGTATTATTATAATAATGTAAGCTAACAAACAGGAAATGTTACTAAGAAAATCATAAGGAAGGAGTGCCTGGTGGCTCATTTGATTAAACCTCCGATTCTTGATTTCAGCTCAGGTCATGATCTCAAGGTTGTGAAATCGAGCCCTGTGTGGGGCTCCACGCTCAGTGGTTCTGCTTCTCTCTCTCTCACTCTCCCCACCTTTCCCTCTCCCTCTGCCAGTCCCCCTGCCCATGCGTCTCTCTCTAAAATAAATAAGTCAATCTTAAGAAGGTTATAAGGAAAAGAAAATACATTTATAGTACTATACTATAATATTAAAAACCCGCTTATAAGTGGACCGATGCTGTTTAGGCCAATGTTGTTCAAGGATCAGTTGAGACTATCCACAACCTGGCCTTAAACTGCTTACCAGCCTTGTTAGTTTTTCCAGGTAAGCAATGGAGTATACCCTTTGTTCTCTGGAAAACTTTTGTATTTTCCCAAAATAAAGTCTTGGTGTATGCTGTTCCATCTGTCACATGATTTACGGTTCTGTGAGGAGCTAAGCTCTAACCTACCTCTTCTGAAATCATCTTGGATCTTGCCTTGTTCACAAAATATCTATAGTTTTCCCTAGGCCAACTTTTGCTCTTTAATCTATAAAAGTCTATAAACTGCCTACAGCATTTATCATTGGTATCATTTATTTAGCAATTTCAGACATATTGTTTTGTGGCATATCTTCTATTATTATTAGGCTATTATTTTAATAGGTGTTCTTATATTGAAAGGTTATCGATTTAGTCTTGTGTTCTTCATGGACAGGGCCTGTGACTTACTTGTCTTAGTGACTCCCACAACATAACACAGGGCCTGTCTGTAAAATTTAGTATTTATTTAAAAGATTTTATTTACTTATTTGACAGAGTTTACAAGTAGGCAGAAAGGCAGGTAGAGAGAGAGGGGGAAGCAGGCTCCTTGCTGAGCAGAGAGCCTGATGCAGGGCTTGATCCCAGGACCCTGAGATCATGACCTCAGCCGAAGGCAGAGGCTTAACCCACTGAGCCACCGAGGGGCCCCAAAATTTAGCATTTCTGATGTTAGTGGGTTTTAGAGTTTCTCAGCCTTGACACTATTGATATTTTGTGTTGGATAATTCTTTATTGTAGAGGGCTGTTCTGTGCATTATCGGATGCTTAGCAATAGCTCTGGCCTCTTGAGTATGAAATCCAGGGGCATCCCCCCAGTTTATGGCAGCCAAAATATTTCCAGACATTGCCAAATGCTCTTAGGGGGATTCACTCCTCATTGATAACCAGTTGATTACATGAAAAATTAGTGAAATTCAGTATAATGAGAGTTTGGTCTAAAAGAAGCAGTGTTTATTTCATTTAGAAATTGACTGTTCTTCTCTTAGTAAGATTTTATCAGAATACAGTGCCTTTTCTGTCTTTAATCTTTTATACAAAACTGAATGGCTGTCATTTCTATTCTTTCCCAGGTTCTTTTCCTCCATTGATCATCTAAGTTTTCTTCATCAAGGCGTTTCATCCTAATTAAAACTGCCTATCACCTATACCAAGCTATTCCCTAGCAGCTATTGTTAGAAATAGATTGGAAGGGAGTATAAAACCAACATCTAATAGTGTGTGTTAGATTGTTTGTCATCCCTCACATCTAATTAGTCACTAAGTTCTAACAATTTTATTTCCTAAATATCTTTCAAATCTTTTAACTTAACTCTATTCTTATCAAATTGCTCTATTTCAGTCCATCATCTTGTCTCACTGAGATTGTTGCCCTCCTTTTTGGCTCTGGTACTTCTGTATGGGAACAATAATCAGGTATGATCTGTCAGGAAGAAAAGGTATCTGAGGGGCTCATCTTAAAGCTATATTTTCTTAAACTTTTATTTATATTTTAAGTTAGAGATAAAAGAGATTGAGATTTTTCCAAAGAGGTTTTTACTAAAAATGTAATAGGAAAATATCAATTATCTATATAAAAGTTTATTATTAGTATTTGTAATACTAGTAATGACAGATAATAGTTGTAATATCTACATGATAAGTAGATAATAGTTGAAGTAGCTGTATTTGAGGTGGTTAGTGGAAACGAATGGCTGATGGAATCAGCTACTCCTTGGTGTCACCATGGCTGCGTCCCAACTACCATTTGAGTGTCCACATTTGCCCTCATCATTTACTCTTCATTTCTCAGTTCTGGGCCTGTGAAGGGTTTAGGGGAGATTGGAGTAAAAAGTCCATTTTACCCTGGAGACACAAACATGTACACACACACACACACACACGCACACACACAAACATGAAATTAGATGGTCGTCACACAACTTTATGTCTGTATCATATTACCAGATGCAGTGACCTGTGGTGCTCTGTGAATTTTTATGGGTTTTAAAATACACTCTGAATAGCACTATTTTATGCAGTTGATCTTTCTGTATGTGTGCTAAAGTGTTGATATTTCTAATGGAATGTATGTATTTATTTATCTATTTTACTGAAGTGTAGTTGACACACAAAGTTACATTAATTTCAGATGTACAACATAGTGATTTGACAGCTCTATACCTTATGCTGTGCTCACCACAAGAGCATGTACCATCTGTCACCATTCAGAGCTATTATAATGCCATTGACTGTATTCTCTTTGCTGTGCCTTTTATCCCCGTGACTCAGATTCATTCCATAACTGGAAGCCTGTAACTCCCACTCCTCTTCACCCACTTTGTCCATCTCCCCATCTCCTTTCCCTCTGGCAGCCATCAGTTTGTTCTCTGTATTTACGGGTTTCTGCTTTTTGTTTGTTTGTTTATTCATTTGTTGTGTCTTTTAGATTCCAAACATAAGTGAAACCATATGGTATTTGTATTTCTCTTCTGACTTATTTCACTTAGCATAATATCATCTAGGTCCACCCATGTTGTGACAAATGATCTCATTCCTTTTCTATCACTGAGCAATACTCCTGTGTGTGTGTGTGTGTGTGTGTCTACACATACCACATCTTCTTTATCTTGAGTGGAAATATTTAAAAGGATGCCCCACCTTTTCTAAAAATTTTTGACAATCAAAAAATATTCATTCACATACAATTAGCACGAGACATGCATTATAGGACATGGATGCAGTAAATGTTAGAGGTATTTTTCCAGAAAGATACATTCTTGCCTGATACATCTTCTCACATTTCTGAAATTGTGATGGGCTTCCATCTCTATTTTATTCCATCTGCTCATCATGTAATTTTTGGTCAACCCATCCAGGCTGTTTTAGCTCTGGTGCCCCCAAAGCAGAGCTTCACATGAGCGCTTTTATATAGGCAATTTATTTTGAAACTGTCCTAAGGACTGGAAAGAGTGAAACGGGAAGAGAGAAAGTCTATCCAAGCAAGCGTGCTTCACTGATCTAATCACCTCTGTGGTCAACTGGAGCTCAGCCCTACTGGAGACATTTAGGAGCGGTGTCAGATGAACCTCAGCTGAGACATGACTGAGGTGAGTGTTGGGGAGTGTGTCCACTGGTTCCCTTCTTTCCTCATTGGTAAAGGGATTATCCTTGTAGTGTTAGCTCCCTCACACCTCAGGTTTGTGCATGAGTCAGATGGCTTAGAGAGTTCCTAAAGGAGTCCCATGAGGTGGTAGCAGTAATTTGCCAGAGACGGAAATGAGAGAAAAAAGAGTCATTGGCTGTCAGGTTACAAATGCTTGTAGCTGATTGTGTGGGAATGGCTGGAGTAAAAGGATGGGTTGTGAGAATGTAAGATGGGGCCCTTTGGGTGGTCTCCATTACACAGGCTTCAGCCATGATCACGATCTTCGTAACAACAAAAAAGTAAACTGACCATTGTCACTCATACTTGGAAAGCCCTTACTTTACTGTAACTTGTTGACGTATCCTTAAAGAGAAAAACATTAACTGCATCATTTGTCTATAGTAATGGATTTGTAAATATATGTAAATTTATAACATAATATGAAATTCTTGTCAGTAATCAAGGCTATAATTGTTTGGAGTTTTACTAAAGGAAGAATGCAAAATAAGGAACGCTCCCAAACTGAAGAAAACAGAAGTAGAGTGTTCCACTCTTAGTTAGCTTGCTGTCAACTGGGAAAGACCAGTGGTCTTGACAACATTGACTACACTAAAAGGTCATATTTTTTTCCTTAAAACTGTCAGAGAGTTGTGGAAGCAAAAACATCTAAATGTGATAAAGTACAGAGAAGGCTGACCCCTTCTTAAGTGAGCAGAGAACGGAAGGTAATTTCATCCTTAGCATATTTATTACAGCTGGGTACCCAGGCAGTCAGAGGAACATACTTGACATAGGCAGGCAAACTTTGCTGGGAGAAGAAAAATCTAGTTAGGTCTTTATTAGCTGCACATGGGCTAGCATTGTGGCTTGGAATTTGGAAGTGCCCCAGGCTCGGGGACCCCCAGATACAGGAATAAATCCTGCACAATGGTGATATGATTATGTGTTTTTTCCTCTGCTTAAAATGCTTCAACCTAAACTTCTAATGCTTAAATTATAATGTCCTTTTATATTCAACCCCTTCTTAGTTCTCTGTGTTCATATTCACACTTCTCACCCCAACTATATTGAACCAAGTCTAGAAGAGATATGTCTTATCCTACACATGCTGTGGAGTGCACAACTCAAGGGAGGGCCAGATGGGCTATAAAATCATAGGTTCTCCCCAAAGAGGCAATATGGGAATCCCAACTTTAGATTTATAAACCTGTCTCTTTTTGCTCTGTATGGTGTCAGTGACTTTTCTTCTTCTGGAACTTATCACCCTTCTTTGCCAGGCCAATTCTTATTTATATTTTAGGGTGACTTATAAATCCCTTCTTCCAGGAAATTTTTAACACTTAAAAGCTGGATTAAATATTTTGTTATGTGTTTTCAGATCAGAGATAGCATAGAACTAGAGGAAGAAGAACAAATGTGACAGAAAATATGAGGATAGCAACTTTATTCTTTTCATTTCTTATTAGAGAATAATTGTTATAATACTGTTTTGCACCTGAATTTCCTGGAGTGTCTCTAGCCAAAGGAACAAGAAGAAGTTGGTTTCCCAAACTTAGGAGGATTTCAAAACACTATATTAACTACTAAAATCTTTTCTTTTGTTGTTACTAGTTAAAGGTAGAGCACTAGCTTTTACTCCCCCACTATTTCTACTTTCTCTTCAGACATTCTCTCTCCCTCCCTCCCTTCTTTCCTTCCTCATTTTAATCCTAGTTAGGTTTGCCTATTTTAAGTATCACTAAATTAGATCCATGGGTCAGTTTCTAGTTTTTAAATTGTTACTATAGTTTTTGTTAAAAGACTGTGTTCTGTGGACTCTTGTTATCCTAAGAAGCTGCTAGTAGTGTGTCTTCTAGAGAAGGTAACCTAATGCAAAATTTCCCATATTGTTTAAATCTATTTGCCAAAACTTTTGGATCCTGCCCCCCCCAAAATATATGTTAACAACAGGTACCTTGTAAGTCTACATATTAAATGTTAATAAAGCTTGATCACTCACTTTTGGATAAATATTAGAAGTTCTAATATATTCTTCACATACCTTTCTGGTCTCTATTGCATATTCTCTGGGGTGTGTTTGCCCCATTTGAAGCCCACTGGTGGGAGAACAACTCTGAGTTATAAGCTGGTGTACTTTCACTGCTAACAGTTTAGTTGTTAATTTTTCTTCCAAGAATACTATGTCTAGAATAATGAGGAGATTCCTATGTAATCTCCTTTTTTTCACTTCTTTATTGCCTATTAAAATAATTGGTATAACTTATCAGATGATTCTAGCATTGAGGTGAAATTACATAGAGGGTTTGGGTAAAATCTCATCATTCTGAGTTGCTTCAAAATAAACTCAAGATTTTTCTTTTGTTTTCTTTCCCTTCCCTTCAATTCCCTTCCATTCTGTTCCCTTCCCTTCTCTTCCCTTTCCTATGTTCAGTTAGCCAGCATTAGTTTTTGATGTAGTGTTCCATGATTCATTAGTCGCATGTAACACCCAGTGCTCATCATAACACGTGCCCTCCTTAATACCCATCACCTGGTCACCCCATCCTCCACCCCCCCCTCCCCTCTGAAGCCCTCAGTTTGTTTCCTGGAATCTAGAGTCTGTCATGGTTTGTCTCCCTCTCTGATTTCTTCCCCTTCAGTTTTCCCTCCCTTCCCCTATGGTCCTCTGTGCTATTCCTTATGTTCCACGAACCAAATATAAATGGCAGAAACTTTCAAATGTTCATAACACTATTTTAGAACCTTTGCTTCTATTAATACCATTAGGGAGTTGCAACAATGTACAGCCTGCTTGATAGACACATTTTTGTGGCTGGGAGGGCTGGAAATATTCCAGCATAATGATTTTCAGATCTGTAGCATCCATCACTCACGAATTAAAAAAAAAAGAGTGAGAGACACAAAAGGATAATTATTACAACATGTGCTTCAGATTTTAAAGACAATTAGCTGGAGACCTCAGGCTTTCCTTTCTCATTCAGCATACACAATTTAAAAATAATGCTTCATACTGAGTAAGCATTTTATACTTTATGAAGAACATGAATATTCATTGTTTCATTTGATGTTTCTACCAATTCTATGAAGTAGCCAGGAATCATTATCTAATTTTTTCACTTGAAAGAATTGATAAAGTGGAGATAAATGACTCTAAGTTCATCCAGCAGATTTTGGTGGAACACACACTCTAGTGCACTGAGCTTTGCTTTTTTACAAAATTTTTTTTTGCCTATTTATGTAAGATTTTCATAATGTTAATTATAATCATGAAGAAATTGTTAGCATACAAACTACTCTATGTAACACAGGTGGAATAAATATCTGTATGTCTGGGGCTCAGCAGATTCTCTGTTCTGAGAAACAAAGAGTTAAAGGGAAACTCATACTATTGTTTCTTTGAGTTCTGACTGTAGTTATACCTTTCTGTCTATCTGCCTCTTAAAACTCTTATGTGATGAAAGCCCCATGCAGCTTTGTTCAGTAATCTTTATGTATTTTATAACAATAGAATGTAAATTTAAAGGTAGTAGTTTGGCAAAAATTCTTCAATAGAATGACATTTTAATATGTAACAAATAATATTAGAGTGTGAAATTGCATAGGAAAGTCTTATATCACCAGAAACTCAAGATAGTGTTCTAGCTGGTATTTTAACTTGCCTGCTTTCACAAAGCAGAATAAAATTTCCAGAATAAAATTCCTAATCCATGGTCTTCTTCAAACACAGTTCAAGTGCATTTGAGCACTAGAAAAATTATTTACTACCATGCATTTAGAATTGTTTTAATCCTTAAGGAAGTCTTTTAATCTTCAGTAATAACCTCTTTATTATTTTCTACATCATAGTCCAGAATATGTATTCACTTATATGTGTTTTCCTTTATTAGGCAGATCAGATAATTTGAATTGTTTCTTCAGTACTTATTACAAGAATTAAAATAACACTGAATCTTTTTTTTTCAGGATGCATAAAATATGTCAGTTCTTTTAATGAACTTTATTTATTAATCAGCGATAGTGATTAGACTATACAGAAGGGCTGGTCCAATTTCTAGGTATGAGAATTATGTTAAAGGGAGTGTCTCCTAGTAGAGTGATCTGGGAAGCTGAGTTTCAGTAGAACCTTGAAAGGTTGTCAGCATTTTAAGTCAAAATTTGATGAGTACCAGCTTTAGGAGAAAGTGTAAAGATGAATGAGGGTGAATTAGTGAATTAGGTGAATTAGGTGAATTCATAGCAGGTGAATTAGGGATAATAAGTAGTGTCTTTTTCTCTTCTAAATAATATTTTAATCTTCTTAAAATGGGCCTATCCAACTTAGTTTTCAACCACTCTTTCACAAAGTTCCTTTGTGTTATCTTTACAAACTGTTCATTATGTAAACTCTCACTCTTAATCCCGAAGAGAGGAAAATGTGAATTGTCCCTATTATTAGAGACAACTGGGGAGCTGCTCCAAAGCCCCACAACTCTGTGAACCTGAGAACTAAAAAAAAAAAAATGGCAGTTTTTCATCCCCTTCTAACAGCATTGATGCCATGACTGTTTGAACTGCCTGGTCATTTGGTTACAAATACTAGCTTAAATGTTTTCAGATATCATTCCTATAAGCTAAGGGCCATGTTACATTTTATGAGCTATTTTTTTCCCATATGGTACCATATTATTATCTTTAAGATCTACAATTATTTCTTTTGACAAGGGATCCTGAAGCTGTTGAATACTATGAATCATACTTCCTTTTGACAAAAAAAAAATTTTTTTACCACTAACACATTTCCACTGTTAAAAATATAAAAGGAGTGAGATTTATTGTCTGGATTTTATGGGGGAAATAGGAAAATAGCAGTTTTATAGTGTGCTGGTTCATGTGGTGGATAGTACATTCCTAAGAGTAATTGCTATCTGACCTCATAATGGGGATCATCAGGATACTGCCAAATTACTGTGTGGTCATGGGGTGCTCTTGAGAGGTGGGAGTTTTCCTAGCTGAGGCGTCAGTCAGCAGAGTTAGCAGTTAGAGAAGAGTTTGAAGTTCTACACTTTTTGGATTTAAGTAGCATTAGGGTCGATGAGGGTGAGAGAATTTCAGAAAGACAGATGAATAGGTCTTCACTGTATTTGAAAGCTGCCTTAAGAGTGCTGGGCATGAAGTCTTGAAAGAGCCCAGCCCGAGGAAGTATTTTCCTCTTTCCTCAATGTGTGACTTCCTCAGAGGCAGGTCCTTGAGATGGCATGTGAAATGTGGTTTGTTAGTATCACTAATTTACATGACTGTGATATGGGTTGGGCAGAAAGAATAGATGCAATCTTTGGTAAACTGGATGTAGCACTGGTTTTCCATGAATGGAAAGCATCCTCATTTGGGTTCACCCATTTTAATCTAATTTACTGTTGCCTTATGACTACCTTGAAAACTGCTGCCTGGGTAAGGTGGATAGTGAGGAGAAAATGGGGAGAGTTTTGATTCTATTTTTTTGGCCCAAACCCGTAGAACGAGAAAAGTTTTGGTAATTGTGGTCCTCTTTCCTTTTGGTTTGAAGTCCAGATCTCTAGTGGGTTTTTTGGTATTCATTTAGGGTCAGGGTGACCTTGTTCTCACATGGCATCTGACATATTACAATTGACACTACGTCCTGTACTTAGCAGCTTTTCACCTGCCAAGAAAAGCTCTGCCTTCATACAAGCAGGACCTTGAGTTTCAAACCAAGGGGATGACAGTTGGCAGCTGGTATAGAGACAAGCCAGTTGTCTGCTTTGCAGAAGCTTGTCAAGAACTCTGATGACTAAGGACTGCACTGGAAACAACTAGCATTGGCCAATTATAGAAATCACATCTTTGTAGCATGTCAATGACTTTGAAGTTCCCCACAAACGTGCTTTTTCCTTCATCAGAGCTAAACAAGTGGAAAGATATCAGCAAGGCACATGTGATTAAAACTCAGAAAGCAAAACAGGTTGATGTGTAAAACACTCCTAGAAGAAAAAACCTCTTTATCTTTTATAGCATATAAAAGCATCTTCCACTTGGCAAATTGTGTTTCTTTAAAAATAGCATGGAATCATGTTGTATAAAATTAGAAAAGAAGGAGGGAAGTATTCTAGCATGCTTTCAGAAAGTTATGAATTGAATTTTGCCTGTATGCTGAATCTGAAAATAGTTGTTTTTTTTTTACTATGAAAAGGCAATATAATTATAATAAAGGCATTAAATTAAAATTATAACAATTTTTTTAAAATAAAAGAATTATCCAGGGCGACTGGGTGGCTCAGTCAGTTGGGCCTCCAGCTCTTGGTTTTGGCTGGGGTCTTGATCTCATGGGTTGTGGGACTCAGTCCCATGATGGGCCCTGTGCTCAACACCTGGGTGGTGGTGGGGAGGGGAGAAAGGGGGTGTCTGCTTGAGGAGTCTCTCCCTCTGCCCTTCCCCCATCCACACGTGTGTGCACAAGGGCCTGTGCTGTCTCTTGCAAGTAAATAAATCTTAAAAAAAAACCACTCAAACTATCCCTAAAAGAAATTCAAATAAAATTTTGTCAAGAAGCAGTTGTTCCAGTTCATTGTTCTATTTCTCAGAATGTATTGTTTTTCAATTAGAATAGTGTCAACAAAAATACTTTTAGTACTTTGTTAGTCTTTTCCTGCCATTTCTTTTTTCTTTTCTTTCCTTTTTTTTTAAGATTTTATTTATTTATTTGACAGAGAGAGACACAGCGAGAGAAGGAACACAGCAGAGGGAGTGGGAGAGGGAGAAGTAGGCTTCCCGCAGAGCAGAGAGCCTGATGTGGGGCATGATCCCAGGACCCTAGGATCATGACCTGAGCTGAAGGCAGACGCTTAATGACTGAGCCACCCAGGCACCACTTTTCCTGCCATTTCTTTTTTTTTAAAATTTAATTTAATTTAATTTTTTTGTATGTGTGTGTTCCAAAGTTCATTGTTTATGCACCATACCCAGTGCTCCATGCAATATGTGCCCTCCTTAATACCCACCACCAGGCTCACCCAACCCCCCCATCCTCCTCCCCTCCAAAACCCTCAGTTTGTTTCTCGGAGGCCACAGTCTCTCATGGTTTGTCTCCCCCTCTGATTTCCCACAACTCACTTCTCTCCATCTCCCAATGTCCTTGTGTTATTCCTTATGCTCCACAAGTGAAATCATATGATAATTGATGCTCTCTGCTTGACTTATTTCCTTGACTTATTTCTGTAACAATTTGTTTTCACTGCCCTTTTTTAGTTATCATGATACTAAATCCCAATAGTTTTTTAAAAGATTTTTTTTATGTGAAATGTTAAACATAAAAATAAGGAGGGCAGTAGAATGAATCTGCATCACCTACCTTCCAAGATCTCCATCCATGGTCAACCTGTTTTCATTTGAAGTCAGCCTTTCTACCTCTATTGGATTATTTTGAAATAATCACCAGGAATAATATCATTTACTCTGTATTTTTTCAGTGTATGTATTCATAGAAGATATAGACTATCTAAAAATCTAACCACAGTATAATTATCACACCTTAAATATTAATTTTAAATATTAAATATCCATTCAGTGTGTACACTTCCCCACTTGTCTTATAATTTTTAAATTGGTGTTTAAATCAGTATTCATACAAGACCTACACATTGTTTGTGGAGACACACATTGCTATGTCCCTTAAATCTTTTCATCTTGAGGTTTTCTTCTGCTGTAATTTTCTTTTTCCCTTAGAGTTTATTTTTTGAAGATACTGAATTGCTTTGTTCTTTGGAGTTTGCCACTTTCTAGATAATGTTAATTGTATTCCTGTTGGGTCTCCTCTGTCTCCCATAATTTTGAATCACTATATCACCTTCAAAGTTGATACAGTTTACTTACATCATATATAGGAGGCATGCAATTCTAATGGTCTGCCTTTGCATTATTAGCAGCCATGTATTCATTTCTTAGACTCATTATAGACAGGTAATCTTCTAATTTTATCAGTTCCTCTAAGTTTTTGGGTAAGTACTGAAGATAGACATGGCAACATTTCCAGTTGGTTTGGGTGTGTGAGGTCTGAGAAAAAATAGGAATTAATGATGACTTCAAGGATTAGGCTTGAGGAACTAGAGGAACAGGGTTGCCATCAACCAAGATAGGAAAGGTTGCAGGTTGAGCAAGTTTGTGGAGAATAAGGGTGGAGACTGGACTTTAGTTTTGGTTTTGTTGACTTGGAGATGACATCTGTGTCATTCAGGGTTCAAGCAGGGAAGCAGAAACTATTTGTGTGTGAGTGTATATATATGTAGTCATATACTTATACATATATAAATATATATTCAAATCTATCTAACAAATCCATTTTATTTTATTTTTTTAATTTAACATACAGTGCATACATACAGTTCAATATTGGTTTCTGGAGTAGAATTCAGTGACTCATCACTTACATAAACACCCAGCGTCATGCTCATCACAACAAGTGCCCTCTTTAATAGCTGTCCCAAGCCCATCTCCTTCCATCAATCCTCAGTTTGTTTTCTATCATTAAGAGGCACATATGGCTTATTTCCCTCTTTCCATTTTTTTTCTTTTACCCTTTCCCATATGTTTATCTGTTTTCCTACTTCTACATGAGTAAGATCCTATGGTATTTGTCTTTCTGTGACTGACTTGTTTCACTTAGCATAATACACTCTAGCTCTATCCATGTCATTGCAAATGACAAGATTTCATTTTTCTTGATGACTGAATAATATTCTATTGTATATATGTATTCCACATCTTTTTTTTTTTTTTTAGATTGTATTTGTTTGTCAGAGAGAGAGATACAGAGCACAAGCAGAGGGGATGACAGGCAGAGGGAGAAGCTGACTCCCCCCTGAGCAGGGAGCCTGGCACAGGACTTGATCCCAGAATTCTGGGATCATGCCCTGAACTGAAGGCAGACGCTTAACTGACTGAGCCACCCAGGCTTTCCTATACCACATCTTCTTTCTCCATTCATCATTTGATGGACATCTGGGCTTTCTCCATAGTTTTGCTATTGTTGATTATGTTGCTCTAAACATTGGGGTGTACGGACCCCTTCAAATCTGTATTTTGGTATCCTTTGAGTAAATACCTAGTAGTGCAATTGCTAGATCATAGGGTAGTTCTATTTTTAGGTTTTGGAGGAACATCAAAACTGTTCACCACAGTGGCTGCACCATTTGCATTCCCACTAACAGTGCAAGAGAGTTCTGCTTAGAAAGCATCTTTTAACTAACATCTTCTTTCATGAAGTTAGAAATCTAACAGATCCCTTTATGTAATCTAATCTATCTCTGTATATACCAGATATATGTCCAGTAATGAGATACCTGAAGGGATTTGTGTATCTGTATATGCAAACTGGATACATAGTCAGTAAATGAGATATTCTACTTCATTTCTGTATATGTATCAAAGGTAGACACACATAGCCAGAGATATACAAGATAGAGCTATACAGATCCTTTCATTTATCTCTATGCTGGATATATATCTAGTATATAGAGAGATAGATAGAAATACATGAAGGGACTTGTTAGATTTGCCATTACACATTTTTAGACACTATTTAAACAGTCTCTGTATGGCTGTTGTCTCTGTTTCCCATACTGAACCTTGAAACCTACAGTTCAGGCAGTTTGGAAGTAAAGAAGTAAAGAAGGATTCGAAGTCAGAGAGTACAAAGAATAGCATATACTGGAATATATAAGCAAAGTCAGTTTATGGTACCTTTGACCTTGGTGGTATGGCCTCCTGAAGAAAGTTAGAGAGGTAAACATAGAGACTTTTGGCCCTGGGATCTAAAAAGCTAAAAGATATTTCAGGAGAAAGTGGAGTAATTGCAAGTGTGACCTCTGCCTCACACCAATGTGGATAACCAGCAGATAAATGGAAACAAGTGGAATTAGAAAATGGCTGCTCCTTCACATTGGCCCTCCAAATCTTTCATAGGAATTTGTCTTGAGACCCAGCCTAATGAGAAAGATATATAAGAGGAATTCTGGGAAATACAGTTTAGTCTAGCCAAATTGATACATGACAAAACCACCACAACACCCAAATAGAAATTTTCAGTAGGTAGTTGGATATCTGAGTCTGGAGTTTGGGAAGAATAAATGTGAAAGTTGCTAATATATACATGGTTTTTAAAGGGTTGAGACTGAATGTACCCAGGAAGAGAATGAGAGTAGGAAGAGAAGGGAATAGGTCCCAGGACTTAGGCCTAGTGTTCTCCAATTTTAGGAGATTGAGGAGAAGAGGAAGTGTGAGAATAAGTGCTGAGAAACATGATGAGTGGGAGTGGTCTAGCAGTGAAATCAGGAGAGTAGGATATCCTAGAAGCTTTGTGAAGAAATATGTCAAGGAGGAAGAGACTATTTGCATCAAATCCTGCTGATCAAAAAACATGATGGAGACTGAGAATTGGCTTTTTGATGACCTGAGGAGAATATACAGAGAGGTCCAAGACTGGTCAAATAAATCCAAGTGGTGACTTCCACATTAAGAGGTTGATTAGAAGAGGAAGAAGCCTGGGAAGGCATGGCACATGAGATTAAGAGGAAAACCAGATGTGTAGTGTCAGAAAAGTCAGGAGAAGAAAGTGGCTGAAAAAATGGCAGTGAAGAATTATATACAATGTGGTGTGCTGGTTTTGATTTCCCTGAAAGAAGAGCCCAAGACAAGAACTTGGGTGCAGTTAGGTTATTTTTAGGAGGTGATCCTAGGAAGGTGGGTTGATGGATGAGGAGAAAGTCAGGCAAAGAGTAAAAATCAATAAAATGTCCATTATTGAACTGGTTCTTCCTCCAGGGCTCCATATAAAAGATTCTTTAGAATTTTTCCTCCAAAGAAATCGAGGCTATATGCAGTATTGCCCTGGTTAGGTAAGAATTGTTACCAGATGGCGTATTAGTTTAAGAGAGCTGATCATAACAAAATACCACAGACTGGATGGCTTAACCAACAGAAATGTATTTTTTTTCTTTTTCTTTTTTTATGGTTTTGGAGGCTAGAAGGCTGAGATCAAAGTGCTGGAAGCATTTGTTCCTTCTGAGGATCGTGAGGGAAGGATCTGTTTTCAGGCCTGTCTCCTTGGCTTGTGGATGGCCATATTCTCTCTCTGTCCTTACATAATCTTCCTTTTGCACATGTCTGTATCTATATTACCTCTTCTTATAAGGGGACCAGTCACACTGGATTAGGGACCATCCTAATGAACTTATTTTATCTTAATTATCTCTGTAAATATCCTATTTCCAAACACAGTCACATTCAGACTTATTGGGGGTTAGGGGTTTTGAGTGGACACAGTTCAGCCCATAACCAGTGGTGTTAATCTTTCCATCCTTTTAGGATATGTTATGCTAGGATTGAGCAAATTTCCATGAATTAGTGAAAGACCAGTTGAAGAATATCCAAGCGACTCAGTTGGGGTTTGAGGTAGAATTCTGTGAAAGTGTGAATTGCTCACCACAACTGCAGCTGAATTAGAAGTAAGCCAAGGGGATATGGTGCAGCACACCTAGAACCTCTATCCAGTGTACTGGCATCATCCTAAGTCATGATCCTAACCTTCAGTGGTCTTGCTGCCTGGCAAATTTGGCTAGTAATTATGTATTTTCTTATCAAGTCACTTTTTGCCATGCTGAGCATTTATTTCATTTCTTCTCTTCTTTAACTTCTGGAACTTCTGTTCCAGACATATGTGTATGTCTGTGCTCCTAGCTGAGTTCAGCCCATCCATTGCCTCTCATCTTTTCTTCTTTAGCTCCAATTTAACTGAAATCTGAAAAGAACATGTGGCTTTTGCAGTATAAAAGTATAAAAAATGAGAAGTGGTGAAAATTTGGAGATCTTTGATGTAAAGAAATATGGAAATGCAAATTTTTACTTAAAAACACCAGGGGATGATAGGTAATAAAGTATGAAGTATCCAGTGTTTGAACAGGTTGTATTTGGCCCCCAGATCATGTTCTTTTAAAAATGTTATTAATGGATTAGTGATCTTTTTTTCTAAGTTGGCACTGACTTGGATAACACTAATCAAAATATCCCAAAGTATGCTATGGGAATATCTCCAAGTCAGAGTTTAGACTGTTAGTATCCTATGATTTGGGAAGAAATGTATGGCCATTCCAGGGTCTAGATTTTTTAAAGAAGTAAAAGAAAAAAGCAGTAGAAGAAAAAAAAATGTAAAACACTTCTGGTTTGTTGACATCAGTTGGATTTATAATATTGGGCTGATTAGAAAACTACCCTTGGGGGTGTCAGCAGTTGGAGTGTGGGAGGTTTAATCTTGAATATACTGTATCAGAAGCCTTGAATATATCTGCATCCCTGAAGCATGGATGCCTGTGAGTGACGGCGGGAGTTCTCCAAGGCTCTAGTAAGAGATCCTCAAATGCCTTAAAAAGTGTGTGTGTTAAACAGACCAATAAATTTAATTTTCCAACTGCTTTGTCAATAGTTAGGGATTTCCTAAAGTTAATTTCCACATTTATTCCATATAACCTACATGATTTGACAGTATCTAATACCTGAGGCATAACGTAATTACATGGGATGTTTGCACTGGAATTGCAGGGCTTTGCAAATTATTTCTCTATCTTAAATGCTAAAGCAATGTAGTTTTAGATTAGTTAACTAAATACATATATAGTAAATTTATAATAAATTAAAGGTAGTTATGATGCTGTTCCACTAAGCTGACAGGTGGAAAAAGCAGAATATAGACACTATCTTAATATTGCAGGTTATGCTATTGTGGGTCCCTTTAGTGAAGGGGCAGATGGCCTGCAATGTACAGTGTTTCCTGGGGCATCAGTATGTTGTATTCATTCCAATGATTCTAATATTAAGATAGTCTCCATGTGAGAACAAAGGGGTATAAAAGGAGTTATTTTAATTGGTCTATCAGTGGTGATCTTGTAAGAAATAATTGCTAAAAGAAGACATTTTTTACTTTTTCAGAATTTATTTTATTTTATTTTTATTTTTAAATTTTAAAAAATTCTTCATGTTTTCTTTATCTTTGATGTCTTTGTCTTAGAAAGGTCAGATTATTCTGTTAAGTGATGGGGACAGTTTTGTGATTTATTGTGTTTTCCTTTAAGCCTCAGAATGCTTTCTTAAACAAAAGTTTACACAGGAGTCTAGTTCATTACGTGGAGCTGCTGTGCCTGAGCAATGGTGTAAGAAAGAGGTTTGGAGTCCTGTTCAACTGGTATCCATGACCCAGTGCTTTTGTAGGCCCTGGGCTCCAGGAGAAGCCAGTTTTCACCATTAATTTCAAGTATAAAGCAGCACAGCTTTGCTCTCAGAAGTAAATCCATATATTGTCCCTCCCACAATCAACACTTTAAAAAATAGCTCCATTAAAACACTGCAAACTTATAAACTGGTGGTCGGCTTTCTGGAGTTTACCATTTCTACCAAGGAAATGTTTGAATTTCAACATTTCCATTAAAATGATTGAGCTGTCACATTTTCATAGGGAACATCTGTTGGAATTAAATTTAACATGGTCTTACCTGTAATTAAGGCCACAAAAGATTTATTCAGACACTTGCACCAGGGTCCAGCATGCGACACACACCAGCCTCTTGTTTTAATGTGAGAGGATAATCTGCAGCTTGGTAATATGGAACCAAAGGTTACAGAGTCCAGGTAACATGAGGAATAGAGTACGTAATATTTTATGTATTAAAAGAGGCAGATTACCTAGAGTTTTAAGGCAGAACAAAGAAAGCTTTGAGACGTGTGGAATGCAGTTATTACAGGAAGCAGTCATGGTGTAGAATTAAGCTGTGTTCAGGAAAAGACAGCAGAATTGTGATTGAATTCCTTCAAGGTTTTGATCTTCAGGCAACCCAATTCTGGATCAATTATTTTATACTCAAACCCCCACTGAGAGGAATGCAGGGCCATACATAATTTGTGGGGTCCAGTGCAAAATGAAAATATGAGGCCCTGTGTTCAAAAAGCAGAAAAAAGTCCTGCTAAAGGTACTAAGATAGAAACTTTTTTTCTTTCTTTCATGGGTTCTCTCTGATTTATTGTGATGAGTTTTATATGCTATTTATAATGTCATTCTAAGTGGAGAAAAATTAATTTTTAAAATGATAGTATGAATTTTACTGTTCATCTTTTTTTTTGAGAGAGAGAAAGCACACGTGCATGAGTGCATGTGTGTGTGTTTGCACACGCTATGCCCTGCACACCCTGGGAATGTGAGCAGGGGCAGGGCCAGGGGCAGAGGGAGAGGGAGAATCTTAAGCACCAGCAAGGAGCTGAATGTGGGGCTCAGTATCAAGACCCTGAGTTCATGCCCTGAGCCTAAATCAAGAGTTGGATGCTTAATCGACTACCCAGGCGCCCCTGAATTTTACTGTTCATCTGTGTCTTCTGCAATACGACTTTTGATGCAAATTTAAGAGCATTTGACTCTTATGCAGAATCACCAAAATTATGCAATTTATATTTTGTAGCTTATACATGCATACATGTTTTATTCCTACCAGTACAGTGAAAACCCTACCCAAAACTAACTCAATTGTTTATCACTTTTTGATGCTCAAATATTCTACCAATACCTTCTATCTTCAGTTTATTGATAAGAAGGGACTGAAGGGAAAAGTCCTGTGGATTACCCAATCTTTTCCTTCTATGTGATCATTGTCAGCTTAAGTGTTTGTTAACACAAGGAAGTAATATGAGTAAGGAAGGATATGATGGGGTTCTTTGGCCATTTCTGTTTCTGAGAACACTATTGTCTTCTTCATTTGACACAGTTTTAGTTCGAATGGCATGGCTTCCCAGGACTGTTGACATTTCCACTTAGTCAATAAAGGTAACATGCTATCTTGGATTCTCATTGAATCTTGTTGATCTCTGACACATTTTGGGTCCACTACAATTCTCTGCTCAGGGATATCTTGAACACTATTTGCAAATGACAAAGGGACCTAGGTAATAATTACCTATGTAATTATTATTACTATTACTATTTTAATTGTTATTGTTTGTTTGGGTTACCATAACAAAATGCCATAGACTGGGTGGCTTATAAACAGAAAACATTAAAAAATTTTAAGTAAGTAATCTCTATGCCCAATGTAGGACTTGAACTTTTCTTTTTTCAGAATTTTAGATTTTAATATTCTTTGGATTAACCTCTTACAGTAGGCTGAATAATAGTCTCCTCAAAGATTCTCATGCTCTGATCCCTGGAACCTGTGAATGTGTCACTTTTCATGGTGAAAAAGACTTTGAAATATTCAAATTAAGAATCTTGACAGTGGGGAGATTATCCTGGATTACCTGGGTGGGACCACAAGAATCTGTAATTTGGGTGGTACCGTAGGAAAGGGAGGTCAGTATCAGAGTGAGAGAATGAGAAAAAAACAGACGGAGACAGGTTGGTGGAGTGGGAAAACACTACCCTGCTGACTTTGAAAATGAGGGAAGGACACATGAGCCAAAGAAAATAGTTGTATTAGAAGCTGGAAGAGACAGTGAGAAAGGTTCTCTCCCAGAGTCTGTAGAAGGAAACAGCCCTGATAATTTCTTGATTTTAGCCAATGAAACTGATATTGGACTTCTGACCCCTAGAACTATAAGACAGTATATTTGTGTGTGTTTTTTAAGCCACTAAATTTGGAAACTAAAACACCTCTTTTCTTGATAAATTTTGTAATTAAAATATTTTCCTTCAACAGATTATTTTTACTTAATAAATTCTTATGTTATGATACTTACAAGAAGATTTTGATCTTAGTATATGTTGAGTATCTTTAGAAGGGTCTGAAGATTCTTCTTTACTCTCCTAGTCTAATGGAATTATATGAAATGAGGTCAGTTTCACTAAATACTTAAAAAATTGCAGAGCACAATTGATGCAGATAAGGAATTCACTTTAGTCTGTTACCTAATATTAACATATTTGATTATAAACTATGATCAAGAAGATGATATAAAGAGACATGCTTGACCTCATGGAGTTTATAATCTACTAGTATAATAAAATAATACATAAATAACTGCAATATAAATCAAAATATAAATGCCTATGAGAGATACATAATATGATATTAGAACTTAATGGAGGAAAGTGATATGTTCTGGATGACAGAATGGGAATGTTATCAGACTGGACACTACCATATAGTTGTTACTTTCATTGAAATTTTAGGTAATGAGTAAGAATTTATTATATGGAGATGGAAGGAGTAGTGAGAGAAAAGGATGTTTCAGGGGAGAAGTGATATGAACTAAAAGATGGAAGTAAAATAAAACAGGTCTTAATTTAGCAACAGAGAAAGAATAGACTATTCCAGATTAGAAATAGGTGAGTTTGTTTGGAATGTTATATATATAAAAGGGCCTGATAGGAGCTTCTGTGTTTAGAAGTTTTGGACTTGGGTACTAAAGGCAAAGCAGTTTGATGAGTTTGTAGAGCCAAAGGGCATCATAGCAGAGATTTTTCAGTGAGGATTAAATGTATGTGCCTGAAGAGTAGGATACAAGAGAGAGTCAAAAACCTAAATTTTATTTCAAATTATGGAGTAGTCAATCTTGGATAAATCTTTTCATGGTTTGTTCATTTGTAAAGCTCTTGTTCTGAAATGAATTGTGGATGAGATTATTTATAGGTTTTATAGTCTGTGGCTCTTTGATGCTGAGATTAATTTTGGGGTCATGCAGAGATGTCATAGTTTAAATTACGGGAATAATTGTGACTGCAAAGAGAGTAGGCATAGAAACTAAAAGGAAGAGCTCCAAGGATAGAACATCATGGAATGTATAGATATGTGGGAAGTATAAGAAATAGAACCAGAGAAGGTTACAAATGAGCTTTCAGGGAAGCAAGAAGAGAATTTAGGGTCAAGGAACCCAGTAGAGAGGAGGATGCCAAAAAGGACAAGAGTATGGACATTATAGCTTGTTTATGAGTTGAAAGAAAGGTAAGATTTAAATTAAAAAAAGGGATTGTGGAAGATTTCAGCTGGGGCAGGATTTTCCAAAGAAATGGAAGAAATAAAACCAAGGATGCCATGGTGACATTAGAGATAGAAAGAAGGAGATACGCTTCCTTCTTATGGAAGAGGAGAAGGAGACAGGTAAGGATTTAGAGACACCTTTGGAGGGAGCCTGGGAAAGTGAAGAGTTTCAGGATGACCAGCTTCCATGTCGATAAAAATGCTGAGGTGATTGAATATGCTGAGAGTGAAAGAGTTGTTGAATGATAGAGGGTTTGAGGGAAGAGGGGAAGTGAACCATTGCTGCTATAAGTCCAAGGAGTTGATAAAATTAAAATTAATTTTAATTGAGAATAAAGTAGTATATTTAAATTATAATCAATAACACTTTTAAAAGTGGCTTTCAAAGAAGAATGAGATAAAAATGTATTTTATTAAATATTAAAACACATAACAAGTTTGCAATAATTAAAGTCTTATGGTTTTGCAACATAACCAGACTCACTGATACATGGGTCAAAATGCACAGTCTAGAAGTATATTTGAGTAACTATAACAAGTTAGCTTATGATAAGGAAGATATTAAGAATCAGCAGAAGGAGGGATGGATTTTTCAATGTATAATGTTCAATCTTATCAAATAGTTAACATTTTACAATTGTTAAAAGCCAGGCTAGCCTTGTAAAAATAATGAAGTCTAAATTTTCCTTACTCTACATGCCCCAAATTTTAAATGACCAAAGATTAAAGTATAAAAACAAAATTATAAAAAAAAGGAAATAAAAATCATTATTTGAAAGACTCTTGAGGGTAGGTGGTTCTTAAAAGCATCAAAACAAATTCAAAATTTAACGGAAATATTGATATATCTGATTCTCTTTTGAAATAGTTTATAAAAGGTGGAGAGTGAGAATCATAAATACAGGAAATAAACTCATGGTTGCCAGAAGGGAGAGGAGTGGAGAGATAGGCAACAGAATGGTGAAGGAGATTAAGAAGTAGAAACTTCCAGTAATAAAATAAGTAAGTCATGGGGGTGAAAAGTACAGCATGGGGAATATACTCAATAATATAATAATGTTGTATGGTGACAGATCATAAACTACATTTATCATGGTGAGCACAATTTAATGTATAGAATCACCAAATCACTGTATTATATATCTGAAACTAGTATAACACTGTATATCAACTATACTTCAGTAAAAAAGAAAAAAAGTGGAGGGTGAGAGAGATGGAAGGGCATCAATCAAAATGTTGTTAATGATTTTCTCTGACTAGTGGGATTTTGGGTCATATTTACTCACATTTGTATACTTTTCTATATTTTCTCCAAAAAAGGAATTTTTATTAGTAAACTCATGTTTAATTTTTATAGAAGATAAATTAAAAGGTGTTTATTATTTGGAGGTGTTTGGAATGCAAGAATTGGAGGTGAGATGAGTCATTATCTAGTACTGTTTTGGCAGTCTGTGTGTTCAAATGGGAAAATAAGCTGTGAGATATTCCAGATATTAGGGGGTGAATAAAGTTAGCAGGTTGCAATTAAGGAATGCAATTAAGATACTGGTGAGGAATTGGCTATAGGGACAGAGTAGGAGAGAAAGCAGTGCAGACAGACAGACAGACTAGGGGGACACATGAAGTGGAGGAAGTAGAGCCTGTGAGGACAAAGGACCAGAGATTTCATTGGGATGGACCTGAGGCCAGATAGGGAGATTCTGAGCTGTGGATTTCTGAAATGAAAAAATTCAGAGTGATAGTCAGGTTCAAGGAATAAATATTTCTTGTAAAGTGTTGAAGTTGGTTGCAAATGAATCTCATTTGAGTTGCATGAGGTAATTGTTACCCAATATTTTCATAGAAAGGAAGGATTCTCTGAAGAAAAAAATGAAAGTCACTCCTAAAAGTATAAAGAATTGGAAACCATGTTTTATATATTATTTGTTAATATCAATGATCTAATTATTTTAAAAAGACAATGGCATTAATACAGTTTAAACCACTGCACTAACTCTGAATTTAAACAACTTGTGCAATCTGTAAACTGTCCTTTAATCTTTCATTGTACTATACTGTCTTCTCCTCATTTCCTGTTTCTTAGGCTGCATCTAACATTACTTCTGGACACCTTTTTGCAGAAACATCTGTGCAGTTCATAAAAAAATTAAGTTATGCAGTCTTGACACGTGTATGGTGTCTTTTAAATTGATTAATTTTAATGTGATCAGCACTATCCCTTGTATTAGGTGACCTCTATTATTTATATTAGTTGAAATACAGTGTATGATTTAATAAAGGATACACTGAAAGGAATCTGAATTGAATGATTGAATTTGTTTATACATCTACAGTAGAGAAGAGTGTAAATGAATCTTGCAAAAATTAATAACCTTTTTCTGTTGATGGTTCACCATTCCTACCAACCCCTCATAAAACTCAATTTTTATATTTTAGGGATCTTTATCTTCTGAAGTTGCCTTTCATTACATTTTATGATTGCCTATTTACTATCCACTTTCAAATATTATCCCCTGTTAAAGGCGAAAAGTCAGTCTTATTATCTTCTTTTATGTACATAATGAAATTGAAGCTCGGTGAGGTTCACTGATTAGAACAAGGATACACAAAAAATTATAAATAGTTATGTGCTTAGAGTTAAAAGTGTAACATGGGTTCATTCCATAGAACCACATTTTGTAAATGCTTCACACATAAATGTAAATGTAGTCTTTCCTAATTCTGTTGAGTCAAAATGCATGATGAAAGGTCAAGTGAAGAATAAGCCACAGACTCTAAAGGCAGATAATTTTATTGATGTAATTTCTTCAGTTTGATGAGGAGTAAATTCTAATTCTTAATATCATATCTTACATGGAATTTCCTTGTCTTTTAAATTTAGTGATAATCAAGACAGCATATTCTGCAAAAACGTGAAACATTTAATTGGCGCAACAAAGGCAATGTCCTAATTTTTCTATTCAAAGCTTTATATTAAAACTTTAAAATAAACATCAATCAAAGAAGATTTTTTTCTATAGTTAACAAAATTTTCTCATACCTAACAATCTTTAAATGCCATTGTTGGGGAGCAAGAATACCTGTCTCCTTCAAGGTCCTTTTAGTGAGACTAAGAATAAAATTGACATATGGGAATAAAATTTAATTTCATGCACATGGGGAATCAAAATAGACATGCAAATTCCAAAGACAGTAAGGAAAAATGAGGTAGGTAGGAGGAGTGGGCATCAAGGGGACTTCAAAGGGAAGGAATGCAATTCATAGGAAGATGAAAAATGGTAAATGTTTGCTGGGCCACTCAGAAATAATGGGGCAAAGAGAAGACTTTGATCAAACTAGGGTCCTCCCTGTCTACTATCCTACTTCACAGTACGATATAGTTATCTGTGGTGTTAGCTTTTCCCTGAGAATGTCTTCTATCTAAAATTTTTTTAAGGTAGTTGTTGGGAGGTGAAGAGCTTTCCCTGAATCTGCTGGATTTTGATGCTCTTTTACTCACGATAATCTTCATGCCAAAGTGCCCCATCTTGGGGCAGCCAGCCCTTGGTGCCTATACCACTTGTAGGTTTCACCATATTACTCCCTTTTACTTTTGCTTGCAAGTAATTTTCAACCTGTAAATCTGAACTGCTAAGACACCCGGCAGGACTGCAGTAATATTCACTATTATGGACTGAATTTTGTCCTCCCCAAACTCATATGTTGAAGTCCCAATTCCCAGCACCTGAGAATGTAACTGCATTTAGATGTAGGACCTTTCTAGAAGTACTTAAAGTTAAGTGAGGTCAGAGGGGTAGACCCTAATCTATGTGACTATGTTTGGATATTGGGCCTTTAAAGAGGTGATTAAGTTAAAATAAGGCCAGTAGGGTGGGGCCATTATCCAATATGAGTGGTGTCCTTGTAAGAAGAGAAAGAGGCACTAGGTATGCATACACACAGAGAAAAGACCACATGAAGACACTGGGAGAGGAGAGAGGCTTCAAGAGAAGCCAAACCTACTGACACCTTGATATTGGACTTGCAGCCTTCAAAACACTGAGAAGTAAATTTATGGTTGTTAAGTCACCTGATTTGTGGAATTTTGTTACGCCAGCCCTAGCAGACTACTATATTCACTAACAGATGACTTTTTTCCAGATCGTTGTGCAAGATTGAAACTTTGGGCTCTGTAAATGAATCAGTGCTTTACTGTCACTGTTCTGAGGCAAACAAAAAGTTGAATTTCCTAGCCCCCTTGTGGTTAGAGGGCCCGTGTTACTAGTTCTGGAGGATTTAATTGTTGGTGTGAGAATCTCCAGAATTCCCTCTGCCCAGGTGATTGTGGAAACATGAGGTAGGATTGCTCTCTGACTGACTTTAGTTTGTAAACGTTTGTTCTGTGAAGTCACTGAGCAGGGTGGGGTCATTGTTGCCACACATTTATCCTTTATCCTTTGTGATAGATCTGTGTGTTTTATTTGTTAAAAAACGAGTGATAGCTAACTAATACTCTCCTGCAATTAAAGAAGACATACCAAAAAAAAAAAAAAATTAAGTATCAGCTTGTGGATACATGACCAGCAAAAACATTCCAATACCTTGTTTATGCAAATTATTGAATCCACAGATAATTTGATCATTCCTATTCATCTCCATGGTACAAGGTTAAAAATACTGTATCCATATCAGGGGAAGAATATTTGGGAGATTAAAGGCCTAGAGCTGGCAAATGTGATTCTTCACTGTTTATAGAACAGTGTTGGCAAGATTCCTAAACATCACCATTTATAAAATCATAAAAACCCCCTATTCAACATGAAACAAAGCCAAAGTTCATTTGCACAGTTTTGCTGCTGTAATTGAAACCACTTAGGGCTGTTTATTGTTCTAAGACCAGAAACAATAAAGATAACATAAACAAGAAACTGACCCAGTGTGATGCTATCAGATGAATCAAAGAAAAACAACTAAGTTTTTACATACGCAGTTGAGCTCATTCTCTTCCTGACTGTGGTTAACATGCCAGCACCATGCTTTATATCATCTTTTTTGAAACTGGGGATGAGGGAAAGGGCAGTCCTTCAGTGGTTGTAAAGATAGCTCTGTCTCTGTATGTTTCTCTTCTCTTCTTTTTAATTTATACACTGTACCATAAATCTGACTAGGGAGAAAATAAAGCTAATATTTCAGTCCAGCCAGTCATTCTATACTTCATAAAGAGAAGACAAAATGTTTATCTCTTTATTCAAATAGTTTGGTTAAGGAGTTGAATGGACCCTACATCAAGACAGTAAATATTAAGAAATATAACAGAGACCAAAAGTTAAAGCAAACTGATTCCCAGATGTTCAAACTACTAGCAAAGTGGAACAGAGCTCATAAATTGAGAAGGCAATGAGGGGCAAATGAGTGTGGTTTTTAGTCTTCCAAAGAAGACATTGGGCCATTACTTCTGCTTTTTTTTTTTTTCCAGTGTTTATGTTAGTAAAATTTCAACTCAATTCTTTTGATATGTGTGACGAGGACTCAGGTAAGAGAAACAGGATGGTGGGAGGAGAAAGTGGTTTTAGGTTTTTTTTTTTTACCTCCTCTAAAAGGTTACAGAGGGTACCCATCTAGACATCCAGATGCCCCTGAATGTATTACTTGGATAAAGCCATCAGCTGAATTCATCAAGAGGCAACATTTGATATTAGATGTGAGCAGACCTGTAGTTAGATTCAGGAGAGAGGAGACCAGGGATTCTACTAGCTACTGCCTCAGATGGGGAGGTAGCTAGCTCTCTAGGGCCCTGACCAGAGCAGCACCCAGTGTCAGATAAGAGTAAAGGCCTGGGGGCAATGAATGGGTTCATCCTCCATCTGAACATACTATTTCTTTGTTTTGTTTTTGTTTGACATTTTTAGAATAAGGTTGGGGAAATTACTGGAAGTCTAGAATTTAGAGTCTGGGTTTATCTGAAAGAATATTTCATGAGGGAAGAGAGTAAGATAATTATTGACACTCTTACGGTTACTCTTATTAATGTAATTTCCCCTGAAGCCCTCTGAAAGGTGGGCTCATGGATGATAGGTTCAAATCCATTATATAAATCAAAGAAGCAACAAACTTGCACAAGTAGAGCTGTATTGTGTGTATTATTGCTCCTTCTACAGATATGTGTTAATATTTGCTATAACTAAGGCTCTGGGCTAGTCATGTTTTTTTTATATTGTTAATTTTTATATTTTTATATTGTTAATTTTTATTTTTTTATATTGTTAATTTTTATATTGTTTTTTATTTTTTTATTTTTATAAGACATTTTTATATTGTTAATTTTTTCAATATGCACTCTGGCTGCCTTTTTTACTGCTCTGTTATAAGTATATACATTTACTCAGGTTTAATTTAAGATTAAAAGTATAATTTGCCATCTCTGTCAGGGAATATGTTCTATCTTGAATGGTTTTATCAGTGTTACGTGTTTTCACTCATTTTTTTTTTCAATTTTTGTTTTATTTCCATTACTCTATACTCCCAGGCAGAGTATCTATTTGGTATTCCCACCCCTTTATATATATTACACCTATATTAATGCCAATAATGTCATAGGTATCCCATAATATTTGGTGAGTGAGTGAATGAAGATATAATTTTTTAAGCTATGTTCAATGTGAGAAAAGATTGCAGATACTGTATAACCCAGGACAATTCAGAGGAGTCTCTTTAAATAATAAATATTTTTTGATGACAAACTCATAAATGTTAATTCTGAAAGTGTATGTGTCTACTTTCAGACAAGCAAAATATATGTAAGTGTCCAGTTTGTGTTGCGACCAACAGACTATTCACATTTTCACTTATACTTTTTATAGTAATAAGATATACATATTATAGTAGCTGACAGTAACTAAGACATAACTCTCCCTGAGTATGTTTGTATTGTAGAAGGCCATTTTTGGAGTCTAGATATATCCAAGGTCCCATGAAATGACAGTGAGACAAAGGCAGGCTGTTTGACTTATAATTTGAAATGGGATTAAGTAGTTAGGAAAAGATGGGAGTGTATACTGAACTGCATTGTCACAGCGTTTGAAAATGCTCTCTTCTGACTGATTGAAGTTTTGTGTTGCATAAATATGCTCATATTGTGAATATAGGAAATAATAGCTGAAATTTAACCTAGGAGACCAGCTATTACTGAGATACAGTGAGGCGTAGTTCCAGTCCTAGTTCTGCTACTTACTGGATGAATAATCTTAGGCAAATTACTTAACCTTTCCACGTTCATCATGAGAATTGCTAAAATGCTAGACGTGGCCTCATAGAGCTGTTGTGAGGATTGAGTAGGTAAATTAATGGAAAGAGTTCAGAATAGTGACTTAATATTAGGACATCTAATTTTTTTAGATTTGGAAACAATCTTGGAGGAGAAGGATTTGGAGAAGAGCAGTAGAAATAATTTACAAAATAAAAGAATTACTCTTAAGAGGGAAAACAAAGGGTATAAAATGTGCATTGCCTGCAAAAGGACAAAAAGGGGAGGGAACATAATAACCATCTACTCATCTTTGAAAGATTCAAGTAGCAAGGAGAATTATTTAATATGGTACAAAGGAATAAAACTATAATTAATAAGCCCAAGTCTAGAAAGAAAACATTTTGACTAAACACCAGGAAAGTGAAAAAGAGATACTTTTTCAGAAAGAGAACAATATAATTGTGGGCAGCTTCCCAAGAATGGTGAGTGAAGCCTTGCTGGTGAAAGCATTTTGACACTCCAGTGCATATGATAATGTAAAATATTACTGGCCTGTTCCATTTGGAAGATGAACCACCGCAGTTCTCAATATGCCAAATATAAACCCAGTCTTCTTTCTTTCTCCTGTGTCAGAGAGGAAATAGTTCATCAGTAGGAATTTCATACTTTTATAATATTTATTATATCTGCAAGACCCAAATGTTTAGTGCATGGGAGGAATAGACATGGTTAATAGATGTGTAGTAACTCTAATCTCATAGACCATAAGAAAGGGAGATCACAATCCTTTGTTCTAGAATGTTGTTGCAGATCTCATCCCTCTGGGCCAGCTGGCATCCTGACCTGCCTTCACAGAGATAGGACATGTTGGCCTGTCTTCATCTGACCCAGACTGTCAAAGTTTGCAATGTGTATAATGGGAGAGGCCAAGGTTTCTTCTTGGATACTTGCTATTCTTTTATATTGTCACAGAAGATAAAGCTAACTTTCTATGTCACATAAGAAAATTCAGTAAGCAAAACCAGAGATCCAAGTCAATATATATGGTTTCTAGAAAATGAGAACAATGGCAAACATATTTCCAGCGTGTAATGTATCAGGTGAAAAAGCTAAATAAAAAGCAAAGGGCAGACCAGAACTGAAAATGAAATAGAGTACACATTACCTGCTATAATAATATTTTAAGGTAATTTGATTACTTCTTTGGAAGTATCCATAAGGATTTACATTTTTAAAAAATTTCAGCTTTGTATTTTTTTATTTTATTAATTTTTTAAATTAAATTAAAATTTTTTCAGTGTTCCAAGATTCATATTTATTCATGGTGTTTATGCACCAGACCCAGTGCTCCATGCAGTACGTGCCCTCCTTAATACCCACCACCAAGCTCATCCAACCCCCCCATCCTCATCCCCTCCAAAACCCTCAGTTTGTTTCTCAGAGTCCACCGTCTCTCATGGTTTCCCACAACTGATTTCCCACAACATGGTTTCCCTCTGATTTCCCACAACTCACTTCTCTCCAACTCCCAGTGTCCTCTGTGTTATTCCTTATGCTCCACAAGTAAGTGAAACCATATGATAATTGACTCTCTCTCTGCTTCACTTTTTTCACTCAGCATAATCTCTTCTAGTCCCATCCATGTTGATACAAAAGTTGGGTATTCATTCTTTCTGATGGAGGCTTAATACTCCATTGCATATATGGACCACATCTTCCTTATCCATTCGTCCGTTGAAGGGCATCTTGGTTCTTTCCACAGTTTGGCGACCGTGGCCTTTGCTGCTATGAACATTGGGGTACAAATGGCCCTTCTTTTCACTACATCTGTATCTCTGGGGTAAATACCCAGTAGTGCAATTGCAGGGTCATAGGGAAGCTCTGTTTTTAATTTCTTAAGGAATCTCCACACTGTTTTCCAAAGTGGCTGCACCAACTTGCATTCCCATCAACAGTGTAAGAGGGTTCCCCTTTCTTCACATCCTCTCCAACACTTGTTTACTGTCTTGTTAATTTTGGCCATTCTAACTGGTGTAAGGCGGTATCTCAATGTGGTTTTAATTTGAATCTCCCTGATGGCTAATGATGATGAACATTTTTTCCTGTGTCTGTGAGCCATTTGTATGTCTTCTTTGCAGAAGTGTCTGTTCCTGTCTTCTGCCCATTTTTTGACGTGATTGTTTTCTGTGTGTTGAGTTTGAGGAGTTCTTTATAGATCTTGGATATCAGCCCTTTGTCTGTAGTGTCATTTGTGAATATCTTCTCCCATTACGTGGGTTGCCTTTTTGTTTTGTTGACTGTTTCCTTTGCTGTGCAGAAGCTTTTGATCTTGATGAAGTCTCAAAAGTCCATTTTCACTTTTGTTTCCTTTGCCTTTGGAGACATGTCTTGAAAGAAGTTGCTGTGACTGATGTTGAAGAGGTTACTGCCTATGTTCTCCTCTAGGATTTTGATAGATCCCTGCCTCATGTTGAGGTCTTTTATCCATTTCGAGTTCATCTTTGTGTGTTGTGTAAGAGAATGGACAAGTTCCATTCTTCTACACGTAGCTGTCCAATTTTCCCAGCACCATTTATTGAAGAGACTGTCTTTTTTCTACAGTATATTTTTTCCTGCTTTGTCAAAGATTAGTTGACCATATAGTTGCAGGTCCATATCTGGGCTCTCTACTTGGTTCCACTGGTCTATGCGTCTGTTTTTGTGCCAGTACCATGCTGTCTTGGTGATCACAGCTTTGTAGTAAAGCTTGAAAGGAGGCAATGTGATGCCCCTAGTTTTTTTTTTTTTCTTTTTCAACATTTCCTTAACAATTTGGGGTCTATTCTGGTTCCATACCAATTTTAGAATTGTTTGTTCCAGCTCTTTGAAAAATGCTGGTGGAATTTTGATCGGAATGGCATTGAAAGCATAGATTGCTCTGAGCAGTATAGACATTTTAACAATATTTATTCTTCCAGTCCATGATCATGGAATGGATCTTTTTGTTTCTTCTTCAGTTTCTTTCATGAGTGTTCTGTAATTCCTTGAGTACGGATCCTTTACCTCTTTGGTTAGGTTTATTCCCAGGTATCTTATGGTTCGTGGTCCTATAGTAAATGGAATCAATTCTCTAATTTCCTATTATTTCTTATAATTCTCTCTATTTTCATTGTTACTGTATAAGAAAGTACTTGATTTCTGTACATTGATTTTGTAACCTGCCACATTACTGAATTGCTGTATGAGTTCTAGTAGTTTGATGATCGAGTCTTTTGGGTTTTCCATATAAATTATCATGTCATCTGCGAAGAGAGAGAGTTTGACTTCTTCTTTGCTAATTCGAATACCTTTTATTTCTTTTTGTTGTCTGATTGCTATTGCTAGGACTTCTAGTACTATGTTGAATAGGAGTGGCAAGAGTGGACATCCTTGTTGTGTTTCTGATCTCAAAGGGAAGGCTGTTAGCTTTTCCCATTGGGAATGATATTTGCTGTGCGTTTTTCATAGATTGTATGAAGTTGAGGAATGTCCCCTCTGTACTTTGAATCGTTTAAATCAGGAATGGATGCTGAATCTTGTCAGATGCTTTTTCTGCATCAATTGAAAAGACCGTGTGGTTCTTCTCTCTTCTTTTATTGATTTGTTCTGTCACGTTGATTGATTTGCAAATGTTGAACCACCCTTGCATCCCATGGATAAATCCCACCTGGTCATAGTGGATATCTTTTTAATGTACTGTTGGATCCTATTAGCTAGGATCTTGTTGAGAATCTTGGCATCCATATTCATCAGGCATATTGGTCTCAAATTCTCCTTTTTGATGGGGTCTTTGCCTGGTTTGGGGATCAGGATAATGTTGGCTTCATAGAGAAAGTCTGGAAATTTTGCTCTGTTTCTATTTTTTGAAACAGCTTCATGAGAAGAGGTATTATTTATTCTTTGAAAGTTTGGTAGAATTCTCCAGGGGATCCGTCAAGTCCTGGGCTCTTGTTTTTTGGGAGGTTTTTGATCACTGTTTCAATTTTGTTACTAGATATTGGTCTATCCAGGTTGTCTATTTCTTCCTGATTCAGTTTTGGGAGGTTATAGGTTTCCAGGAATACATCCGTTTCTTCTAGGTCGCTTAACTTACTGGCATATAACTGTTGATAATAATTTCTGATGATTATTTCTGTTTCCTTGGTGTTGGTTGTGATCTCTCCCCTTTCATTCATAATTTTATTAATTTGGATCCTCTCTTTTCTTTTGGATTAGTTTGGCCAGTGGTTTATCAATCTTCTTGATTCTTTCAAAAAACTAGCTTCTAGTTCATTGATGTGTTCTACTGTATCTCTAGTTTCTGTCTCATTAATCTCTGCTCTCATCTTGATTATTTCCCTTCTTATGTGTGGAGTTGGTTTGATTTGTTGTTGATTCTCCAGTTCTTTAAGGTGGAGAGACAGCTGTTGTATTCTGGATTTTTCAATTTTTTTGAGGGAGGCTTGGATGGCTATGTATTTCCCCCTTAGGACCACCTTTGCTGTATCCCATAGGTTTTGGACCGAAGTGTCTTCATTTTCATTGGTTTCCATGAATTGTTTAAGTTCTTCTTTGATTTCCTGGTTGATCCAAACATTCTTAAGCAAGGTGGTCTTTAGCTTCCAAGTGTTTGAATTCCTTCCAAACTTTTTCTTGTAGTTGAGTTCCAGTTTCAAAACATTGTAGTCTGAGAATATGCAAGGAATAATTTCAATCTTTTGGTATAGGTTGAGCTGATACCAACCGATGGTATGAATGAGTACTCTGTTGTTTTAGGGTGGAATGTTCTGTATATATCTATGAGGTCCATCTGGTCCAATGTGTCATTCAAAGCTCTTGATTCTTTATTGATTTTCTGCATGGATGATCTGTCTATTACTGAGAGTAGCGTGTTAAGATCCCCTACTATTACTGTTTTCATTTCAATAGGACTTTTTATTTTGATTAACAGTTGGCTTATGTAGTTGGCTGCTCCTGTATTGGGGGCATAAATATTTACAATCGTTAGATTTTCTTGGTGGATACACCCTTTAAGAATGATGTAATGTCCTTCTGTATCTCTGACTACAGTCTTTAGTTTAAAATTTAATTTATTTGATATGAGAATCACTACCCCAGCTTTCTTCTGAGGCCTGTTGGCATGAAAAACTCTTCTCCATCCCTTCACTTTCAGTCTGGATGTATCTTGAGGTTTCAAATGGGTCTCTTGTGGACAGCATATGGATGGGTCCTGTCATTTTATCCAATCTGTAGCTATGTGCCATTTTATGGGAACGTTTAGGCTGTTCACATTGAACATGGTTATTGAAAGATACGTTTTTATTGACATCATGTTGCCTGTGAAGTCCTTGTTTCTATAGATTGTCTCTGTAAATTTCTGTTCTTTGTCACTCTTGGGTTCTTTGTTCTTTTTATAGAACACCCCTTAATATTTCTGGTAGTGCCGGCGTGGTGGTCACATACTCTGTTAAACTTTGCTGGTCTTGGAAGCTCTTTATCTCTCCATTCATTTTGAATGTCAACCTTGCTGGATAAAGTATTCTTGGCTCCATATTCTTCTCATTTAGTGCCCTGAATATGTCTTGCCAGCCCTTTCTGTCTTGCCAGATTTCTGTGGACAGGTCTGACATTATTCTGATGGAGCTTCCTCTCTATGTAAGGAAACTCTTCCCCCTAGCTTCCCTCAGAAGCTCTTGTCTAAAATTATGATTTACCAGTTAAATCAATTAAGTGCCTAGAAGTCTTTCTAGATTCATTGATCTTTGGGGGTATTCTTTCTGTCTTTAGAATATGAATATTGTTCCATTCCCTAGACTGGGAAAATTTTCATCCAGAATTTGTTCAACTATATCTTCTAGTCTTCTGTCTTTTTCCACCCCCTCAGGGGTCCCAATAATTCTGATGTTGGAACGTTTCATGGTGTCATTTATTTCCCTAATTCATGGCTTCTAAGCTGTTTGTTCCATGCCTCCTCCTGATCCTTTTTCTCTATAATTTTGTCCTCTAGATCACTAATTCTACCTTCTGCCTCTGTTACCCTAGCTGTTAGATTACTTAGATTAGATTGGATCTCATTGATAGCATTTTTAAACTTCTGCCCTGGTGGCTCTCACTTCTGCCCTTAGAGATTCTATGTTGTCACTAATGGTTTTCTCCAACCTAGCCATTGCCTGGATAATTGTTACCCTGAATTCTCTTTCCAACATACTGTTTATGTCCATATCTAATAGTTCTGATGAAGAGGGCACAGTCTCTGAATTTTTCCTCTTTCGGGTGTTCCTCCTCCTAGTCATTTTGCTGATAGGTGGTTGCAAGGATTTATAGCTGAATATATCTACCATGATAGGCAAGGTGCACCCTGGAATGCTTTGGAGCAATTGGAAGTCACCACCTATAACCACCTCTCTGGCAACACACAACTTGGTTCAACACTGGCTCTTAGCACCTGCTGGCTGCTTCGCATTCAGGATATTTAACATCATTGTTACCCAATTTCCTTATCGCAGTAAAGACTCTAGCAGAAATCACCACTGAAGGAGAACTAAGGTAGGAAAACCCGAAGTGTAATTGCTGAGTTCCTAGAGGCTCAACACAAACCACTCTGAGAGTTAAAAACTCTTAGGGAGGAGTCATAAAGTGGCCCCCACCAGGATTTACTTTTAAGACTCAGGGAGAAATGTATTTTAGGTTTGCTTTTCTTCCTACAGTTGACTATATATAGATTCTAACAAAGAAAATGTACTAAGCCACTGGTCAGCTTGGAATCAGGAAAAGAAAAACTTGGATGACAGAGTTAATCTTCAGATGGTTTAGTTTAATGCAGCTGAATAGTAATAATGTCTTACATGCTTATAACACTTTTTAATTTTCAAGTGGTTTCATATATGTTTTTTCATTTGATTAGTTTTGATTTATTATTTGGAGAGCTCAATCATGAGAGGTCAGTCCATGGTTAAGGAATATATAGACTGCTTTGTTTCTACATGAATATATTATACAGAGATTTCTGTGTTTAAAGAAATCAGAAAAATTTCCAGGGAAGAATATTAGCAATTGCATTTGTTTTAATGCTAGTATTCCCAAAGCTAATTCAGTAAGTGATTTAGCCATTTGAAAGTGGAGATCAAAAATTACTATTTTATATTTATAAATCTAGACTTTGCACTATAAGAGTTCTCAAATATTTATATGTACTAGTATCTGGTCAGAGCCAGAGCCTTAATTATACATGACTAATAAAAACAATCCAATATCTTAAAAATAAAATAACTTCTATTGAAATTAATTTTAGTCATATCATTTTTTTTTGGCATTAAAAAAACAAAGCTTAATCAAAAATTGGTGAAAATCTCGTCCAGGTGAAATTATACTTGATAAGTAAAAATAAACTCTTACTTTAAGTATTATTGCTAATATTGAAGGTAAGACATTATTAGTTCACCCAAATAATTGTTTAAGCAGAATAATTTACATTTTAAAAAGAATTAGCAGTTATTGCTAATTTTAGTAATTGCTGATTTTGGTCTTTGGGAAGACCAAATTTGCTAATTGCTCTTCCCTGCTACAGTTATTTTCATAATTGGCTTACAGTTGCATTACACATGGAAGAAGCAAGATGCTACAAAGTGGTTCTGCAACTTTGGAACCCTCTTCTTGCTTCTCACGCTGGAGTTAACCTCTTAATTTCACTTCGTAAACAAAGGTATTCCTGGGCACTAAGGTTTCCTGTTTGAACACAGGGGAGAGTTGCTTCACTGAAATAGCTTATTGAATTCCAAACCAGAATAGTGTTCTTTTTCCTCAGGCACTTTGGTGTTATAATCCCTCCTAAGACCAGCCACTTACAGCACAGATACTGTCTCACTCTACAGTGACTGAGGGCAGTGAAAGGCATGATGGTGGTCTAAAGCAAGGAGGCATTTACTCCTGTGATCTGGACTGTGGCTGGAGTCAGAGAAGCTTTGCAGGAGGGTGATTTTGGTCTGTGTCTTGAAGGAAGTGGAGAACTTAGCTCTGCAGGAGGACAACGAGGGAAAAGGATAAGGCATAAAGATGTCCATGTAGGAAAAAGCAGAGTGTTTGGGGTCTTTCATTGCCAAATAAGTAATTGCATGAGCTCTAGGTACAAGTTGTGAGTCCATATGGTGTGTAGACTTGTGCAGGCTTATAAAGTCAGTGGATCAAAGCAGAGTAACAGTCCATTGGAATTCAGAATTTAAGTGTGTGTGTGTGTTTGTGTGTGTGAGAGAGAGAGAGAGAGAGAGAGGGATATTTCTGTATGAATTGGCATTATACTGGGCATTGGGGACACAGAGAAAAATTAGAGAGCATGACCTCCAAGAACCCTGCAGTCCACTAGCCACATGCTACCTCCTCTACACATTAAGTCCTTCAGTATTTCCTGACAGATTGGAAGAGAGCATTCAGAGAAGAAAAGCAACAGGAGTTGGTACAAAACCATCCTGACTTTGGAGAAATCAAATAGAAAATATCTTATTCTGACAGCTGACCAGCAGCATCTTTTTATATGAATAGCAGTTCAGTAGAGCTAAGTAACTAGTTTATGAAATAACTGTAAAGAAATTCCTTTAAGCTTGACCTGAGTCTGTGTGTTTTATTCCCCCACTTCTTGGAGCAGCTTCTGTTGGATATTGTGGTTCTTGTCCAGCACAGTGTGATAGAAGGTCAAGGGCCCAGAGCCTGATTCTGATTCTGTTACTTTCCGGATGTCTACACGTAAGGTCACTGAGTTCCATTTCCCCACTGGTAACAGCAACATCCTCATTTTCTCCTGACTTAGAGTTGTGAAGATAAAATAAGATGATTGATATAAAGGATCATATAAATTGCAAACAACAACAACAACAACAACAACAAACAAAACGACAAACCCCCAAACAAAAAGTCTACACCAAACTATAAAGATATAATGAATTAGCATACAGCTCAGAGGTAGGGTATTTGCTGCAAAAAGTGGCAGTTAACTGCAGTTTCTGCTTTCCCTGTGGTGGACAGACATTTAACAACCAAGCTTAGCAGTGACTTGTATAACTCCATCAGGTCATTGAGAAAACAGCCTGCGCTATCTAAATATGAAAGTATCCAGATTATGAAGAAATACTCTGTTTTAGTAAGTTATCTTTCTTCAAGTATTTAGATGACATTTTGAGGGCCTTCTGTTTTATTAACCTTCTCAGTGGATAAAGAATGGAGAATTACATTCCTGTATTGTACAAGGAATTTCTCTTTATCAACATCTGACATGACTTTGGATGATGCTGATGGCTCTGAAACAATTTGTTGCTCAGTATGTCTCCCATCACTGAACGCATTAGAGACCCTTATCAAATAAGAATTGATTAAACTTACAGCTTCCCAGAAAGGCTATTAATGCAGATTAATGAGTTTCTGAGAAATTAGAGTTAGAGAGTTTTGATATTAAACATGTACCAAAAGTAGTAGAATGCCATGTCAAGGAAGAACAAAGGAAAAATGACATTTAAAACTTTCTATCTGATCCTCTAGTCTTCATGTAGCGTGCAGCTATAGGTATGCATAATTTTAACAATGATGATGCTTAAAATATCATTACCACTCTCTTAAAAACGGATTTTCTAATGAGTGGAGACATGTAATTTTATCCTTCAAGATAAGAAACTTTGGTTATCTTCTAACTAGGTTGAACTCTATATATTGAGGATTACTGTAAGAAACCACACCCTGCAAATACCAAACTTCAATTTATTTCAACATCTGCCTTTTATTGCACTTTTGGAAGAAGTTACTCGCTACTCAAGTGTAGGGTAAGATTCTCTAACTTGGACTTCACTAAAAACTTGAGAGTCTGATGAACAAGCTCTTCAAATCCCGGTGATTTTTAAAGTTGGATTATTTTAAAATTTATCGGTAACTTTGAGAAAGAATCAATAAATCTTACAATATGAAGTAAATGTATCCACAGATAGACAATATCCTTGCATTAATTTAACTTTTCTTTTAGACCATTTAACGTTTTCTCTTAAATTAATTCTCTATAAATGCCTTTGTTAGATTAATCTCTGGATACCTCACCATTTGTTTTGGTGTTGTAAATGGTATCTTATTATTTTTTTTTAAAGATTTTATTTGTTTGACAGACAGAAATCACAAGTAGGCAGAGAGGCAGGCAGAGAGAGAGGAGGAAGCAGGCTCCCTGCCGAGCAGAGAGCCCGACGCGGGGCTCGATCCCAGGACCCCAGGATCATGACCTGAGCCGAAGGCAGAGGCTTTAACCCACTCAGCCACCCAGGCGCCCCAGTATCTTATTTTTTATGACATTTTCTCACTGGTTGTTGTGGTGGTGTGGGGCAGTGTTTCTTAACAGCCTGACTATTGACATTCTGGGCTGGATCATTCTTTGCTGTGGGGGCTCTTCTGTGCACTGTGGGGTGTTCAGCAGCATCTCTGACCTCTCCCCACTAGACGCCAATTGCACCTTGTCTTCACACCCTCCCGCCCAGTCGTGACAATCAGAATGTCTCCATATACTGCAGAATGTCTGCTGGCAGGCAAAAGCCCCCCATTTGAGAATGACTGGTGTTGAGGAATGATTTTTCTTTTTTTGCATGTTAATCTTATATTTAACAAGGATCATGAATGGTCTTAGTAGTTCTGATGGTTTGAGGATCCTCTTGGTTGTTATATGTAAGAATTATTTATCAAATGCCTATATAAAAATACTCTTGTCTCTTCCTTTCCAATATTATTTTTTCTTATATAATTGCTTTAACTAAGATTTTTTTCTTAATGTTATTGTCTTAACTAGTTAGTACTGAACATCCTTGTCTAATTGCAGACTCTATAGGGAATTGTCTGGAGTTTCTCCATTGAATATATTTGCTACAGTTTATGATAATCTTTAGCAAAGCAGGAAGATTGTCTGCTTTTAGTTTTCTGAAAGTTTTCTTCTTTTTCTCATAATCATAGTAGGCATTAAATGTTATTATGTAATTTTTCCCCATTTATTCAGAAGAATTTGTATTTTTTTCTCCTTTATTTCATTCTTGTGGTGGTAAATTACATTGCATGTATGAGAATAAATCTTCCTTGCGTTATTGAAGAAATTGTTACATAACTATCATGTATCACTTGTATCTCTTTATGTATATCTATATACTTGCATATTGAATTTTATGGATTTGGATTAACCTTTATCTTACATTCTATTCCATATTTAATTGAAGTATCAAGATTATGCCAACTTCATAAATTAGTTGGCAAATTTATTTTCCTACTTTCTTGAAAAAATGTATTTAATAAGTGTTATCTGTCTTATCCATTTATTTTGCTATTTATTTATGTATTTATTTATTTTTCAAAGATTTTATTTATTTGAGAGAGAGAGTGAGGAAGAGAGCACAAGCCAGGGAGGGGCAGAGGGAGAAGGAGGAGCAGGTGGGGGGGGAACAGACTCTTTGCTAAGCAAGGAGCCCCCATGTAGGACTGAATCTCAGGACCCTGGGATCATGACCTGAGCTGAAGGCAGACACTTAACTGACTGAGCCAACCAAGCACCTGCATTTATTTTACTTTTAATTGTTTATTGTTCTCTTGCTTCATACTTGTACTCCTCAGATATCTTTTATCATTCTTCCGCCTGTGTTTTCCTTGTACTGTCTATCACATTCACTAGAAAAGCATGTCTTGTTGTTGAGGGAGAGGGGGCGTATAACCAAGTCATAGTTTGTTCTCTTGCAGGTAATTTTAAATTGTTTGGGGTCTTGTTTAGGGCAGAGAGGCTCCAGCTAGCAAACTGGGTTCCACTAGACCTCATTCGCCCTCTAAGCACTTCTGATGTTGAAGGTGCAGTGGGGTTAACTGCTGAGCTAATCATGTCAGATTTAAGGACTTCTTTTCCCTTTGTGATCACTCTTTGAGGCATATTTCCCTTTCAATATTTCATTTTATAAACATTTTACTACATGTTACTATTTTTGGTTTATTTCTTCAAGTGCTAGACAGGGAGATTCTGGAGTTCTGCTTCATTTCATAATTTGCTCAAAAGGTTTATTTATTTATTTGCATTATTGTGGGGAGGGGCTGTTATCAGACACATTTTCTTAATTCCTGCAGGTACTAAGGTGGATTTTCCTGCTGTGGAAGTAGATCAAGGTCATGTTTAGACGCAGATTTTGAGTTCCTTTTAAGTTCTAAAAGCAATAAACAAGAAACAGTGGAACATTAGGTAACTCCATGCAATAATAAAAAATGTCAAATAGCAATTAATGCTTTTATAAAATGTAGCATACAATCCTATTAATATGATATATATTTATGATGTGCATAATGATTATTGTCCACATGGAGATTAACCAGAATTATAAGACAACAATCATTAATGGATGTCAGTAATCTATTTTTGTAGAGCCAAACTGGGTTTTGAGTATCTTTATTTCATTATTGACCACAGCACTTCAGTGGACAATTATCTCTGCTAAAGAAGAGAGTCCAGGTCGAACTCTCTGATGACCATGGTTCCCTCCTCTCCATACACTGCTTAGCAACCCCTTCCAAGCACATCTACCCAGATAAAGGGCTAACTATAACTATTAACTTTTTTTAAAAAGATTTATTTATTTGAGAGAGAGAGAGAGAGAGAGAGAGAGACCTCATTGAGCGTGGGGTCCAACATGGAGTTTGATCTCACAACCCGGAGATCACGACCCGAGCTGAAACCAAGAGTTGGAGACTTAACCAAATGTACACCCAGGTGCCCCTTCATTGACTTTCAATGACTTTAAAATGAAAGGAGACTTTCATTTTACTTTTCATACCACCTCTCTTCAGAAGTTCTTCAGGCAAGATATCTCTGTCCACTACATGAAAGGACCAGGCCTTTCTAGCTACTTTTGGTGGCATGAGTTAACAGAAACTTCAGGACTAGGTTCATGGATTCTGTCAAATGTTCAGAAGCACTATTAGATGTGAGTGAAGATTGTGCTCTCTTTGGCAGCACATATACTAAAATTGGAAAGATATGAGTAAAGATTTTACTTAGATAAAGCCAAAGTTCTGGGTATTGAGAGTTCCTTGGCAAGATGCCCTTGCTTGGGTAAAAATACCTGACTTCCCAGTTTCCTCCAGGTTTAGGGGTGGTATTGAGTATACACCATAGCTTATATGCACTGAGTTTTGGGGCACATGTTCTTACATTTTAACTGGAATTGCCTTGGCACCAAAATAACAGCCAAAGAAGAAGGAAAAACATTTGGTTCCGATAGAAATCTGAAATTTTATGATTGCTCGTTGTACTCATTATACTGGCCTCGGCTTGCCTCTAAGTCCTTGCTTGTGTTTCTTTCTTCTCTAACATGTTTGGAAGATATTTCTTCCTACTTACTTCAGTCCTACCTACTTTCTAATCTGGGACTCCAGAATCATGACCTGAGCTGAAGGCAGTCACTTAACCAACTGGACTAACCAGGTGCCCTCTTCTCTAAATTTCTTAAAAGAGTTTGAGTCCATGCTCTAAAATTTAGACTTAATGATATCTCTTTATACTTAATTTTTTCCATTTTTTTAAATTCTCACCTCTTCAACTAAAACATTGGTTCCTCGATTGGTGGTTGTCAGAAGCGGAGGGTAGGGAGAGGGTGAAATGAGTGAAGGTGGTCAAAAGGTGCAAATTTCCAGTTTTAAAATAAGTAAGTCACTGGGATGTACATTATGGTGACTATAGTTAACAATACTGTATTGTATATTTGAACGTTGCTAAGAGAGTAGATCTTAAAAGTTCTTACAGGGCACCTGGGTGGCTCACGCAGTTGGGTATCTGCCTTTGGCTCAGGTCATGATCTTAGGGTCTTGGGATTGAGACCCACATTGGACTCCCTGCTCAGTGGGGAGTCTGCTTCTATCTCTCCCTCTGCTTCTTGTGTATTAATATCTTTTTTAAAATTAATTTTTAAATTTTTTTTTATAAACATATAATGTATTTTTATCCCCAGGGGTACAGGTCTGTGAATCGCCAGGTTTACACATTTCACAGCACTCACCATAGAACATACCCTCCCCAATGTCCATAACCCCACCACCCTCTCCCGACCCCCCTCCCCACAGCAACCCTCAGCCTGTTTTATGAGATTGAGTCTTTTATGGTTTGTCTCCCTCCCGATATCATCTTTTTTCATTTTTTCTTTTCCTACCCCCCCAACCCCCCACGTTGCATCTCCACTTCCTCAAATCAGGGAGATCATATGATAGTTGTCTTTCTCTGATTGACTTATTTCGCTAAGCATAATACTCAGCTTTTTCTAGTCTTCTCTTATTTTTGACCTTCTTGCACATTGAAACTAGTGATTTGACTGAAATTCAGAGGAAACACAGGGATTTATTCTTGTTCTCTGTGCTATAGCTAATTCCTGTGACAAATCTGAATTCATTCAGGTGAAGAAATTACTTATAAATTGAGTCTATTTTAAAAATAGAACTATGGACAATGTCACTTCAACTTTATTATTATAGAGGGGTAGGGACAAGTCCTAAGGAGGTAGTTATTTTTCTAATATCATCAGATTTGTTGGTGGCAGATTTTGCCTTAGAACCCAGTTCTGCGTTGATTGCATCTGAAATAGTGGGAATCACGTTTACATGTTTCAGAGTAGCATTTAGTTGCTATATATGTTGGGTAAAACTCTTCATAGTGTGGTACAGAGATTATATCATTAAAGATGAAAATACTTTACATTGATTCATGTCATAGCCTTTCCTTCTACTGAAAAAGTTCCCTTTGATGGCTTTAACCTTGACTTTCTTTCTCTTTTCTACATTATCTTTCCTAACCTTGACTTTCTTTCTCTTTTCTACATTATCTTTCTACATTATCACTAAGTAGTGCTTTTCTTTTAATTCCCAAGCCAAGGATTTAAATATATTTTTTCTGTTAATGTTGTTATTGTTATAACAATGATTTCAATAGAATATTCCAAGATAGATCTACACTTAGAACTTACACTTTTTCTATACATTTTAATTTGGTTTCTAGACTGTTTCTTATATTCTGTCCAGCTCTTTAGCACTAAGCCGTGTGATCAAACTTGTTCAAAACCTCACAGTGGTCTCTCTGTAAGGTGCTTCTTAGAATGAGTGGCACCTTAATCCTGAAAGGATAATGTCCTATATATCTTTTGAAAGGTACCATATTATTAAGCATTTTAACCACATATACATGCAAAGAGATAGTCATTATTTTAGTAGAGCGAAGTATTCCTTAGGGCGTAAGTATCAGAACATAAATGTTCTGATACTTACAAATTCAATGGATTAGCAAACCTTCCCCCAAATCTTTGAGACTTACAACCTTATTTGTTCTCCTCTCTTAGTGGTTTAATATTTTACTAAGTATTGATTATTTTTTTCCTCGGAAGTCCCCACCATGTATTGTAAACAATGCTGTCATACAGAAACTGATCCTCTCCCTGCCCTGTCTCAAGGCTTTTGCCTTGTTGATCTAGCCTACTTATATTTACCAGAAAGTCTGCCTCGTATTATTTCAGTCATGTCACATCTCTGATAAATAATCTGTAGTAACTTTAATTTGTCAATTACTTTAACATCTTCAGTCTGACCTTCAGGACCCTTAAGAAATTCCCTCTGATTCTTTTTTAATGCATGTCAATTTGAATTTTCTGTTTCACATCATGAGCTCACATACAGGGTCTTTTTGCCTTCCTTCCTCTATACCTTATGCATGTATTTATCTTCAGAAGGCTCATCTTAAATACCTAACACATTGAACTCTTCTCTTTTCTTTTCTTTCTTTCTTTCCTTCTTTCTTTTTACTTTTTGTAGTTAAAAATATTTCCAGCAAAGTGAGCTCTGCAGATTGCTTTTTAATTCTGGAATTTTTAAAATGTTTTATTTTAAAGTATTTTGTGTGTGTGTGTGTGTGTGTGTGTGTGTGTGTTTATTTCTTTTCAGCGTAACAGAATTCATTGTTTTTGCACCACACCCAGTGCTCCATGCAATGCTTGCCCTCCATAGTACCCACCACCTGGCTCCCCCAACCTCCCACCCCCTGGCCATTCAAAACCCTCAGGTTGCTTTTCAGAGTCCACAGTCTCTCATGGTTCATCTCCCCTTCCAATTTCTCCCAACTCCCCTCTCCTCTCCATCTCCCCATGTCCTCCGTGTCATTTGTTATGCTCCGCAAATAAGTGAAACCATATGATAATTGACTCTCTCTGCTTGACTTATTTCACTCAGCATTATCTCTTCCAGTCCTGTCCATGTTGATACAAAAGTTGGGTATTCATCCTCTCTGATGGAGGCATAATACTCCATAGTATATATGGACCACATCTTCCTTATCCATTCGTCCATCCGTTGAAGGGCATCTTGGTTCTTTCCACAGTTTGGCGACCGTGGCCATTGCTGCTATAAACATTGGGGTACAGATGGCCCTTCTTTTCACTACATCTGTATCTTTGGGGTAAATACCCAGTAGTGCAATTGCAGGGACATAGGGAAGCTCTATTTTTAATTTCTTAAGGAATGTCCACACTGTTCTCCAAAGTTTACCTGTTGTTTGTCTGTTGGTTATTCATTCCATGCTTTCCAATTCTATCATTTTCTCATTTGTATTTCTATCCCTTTATTTTATATTCTCACATTTGGAATAGCTTCACAGATTTTTATTTTCTGCAGCCTCAGCTATGCTCACATAGTATCCAGTGAAAGAAGATTGCATTCTTGGCACTTTTTATGAAATTTGTATGTGTCTTCCATATATCCTCTATCTTGTTTTCCCTTCATCTATTTCATGTCCATCTTTCCTTGGTCTTTTCTCTTGACTTTGGCTCTCAGACAATATGTTTACTTTCATGTGTTTCAGAATGACAGGTTTTTTAAAAAAAATTTTCAGCTCCTTAATTAAATTATTTTCAGAAAATACACACAGAAAATACACAGAAAGGGTTTTATTCCCTTTCTCTTATTCTGAAGTACCTCCCTTGTTGAGCCAAATGCCTTTTTTAAAAATCTTTTAATTCATCTTTAATTAAGATGGAGTTCTGTTTCAACTTACTGTTTGCCTCTGGAGTGATTGCATTTCTGTCCTGTTGCAGCAGCTGAACTGCAGCCTTAGATACTCAGAAGAGCACTGCTGGAGATGCCACATGCCCACTACCATTACCGATTTCAATGGAGATTTACAAAGAGAATTGTATTATTTTGCTGTTGTTACAGGAAGACACCATAAAAACAATGACAAAATCATAGTGGCATGTAGCAATAGGGATTTCCTTCTTTGTTTGGGTAGTCTGAGCCATAGCATTGGTGTCCTCTGGGTATGTTCCCACGTCCATATGGAGTCAGCTCTGTTCCACATAGCTTGCATTTATACCAGTGGGAGAGCCAGGGATTTTCCTCTCATGGCAATGACAGAAGCCAGAGGGAGTAGAAAACAGACGTCCTGACACATTCACCTCACTTAATTGGCTAAAACAAGTCATGTGTTCAAATACAAGGCCAAAAGGGCGTAAAATACACTTTTCTCCTTAATAAAGGAAACTAAGAAGCCTCATGACAAAAGGTGACTATGAAGTGGGGGGCATGAAGAGTGAAGACTAAGGTAATTTACCACATTTGTTTTTCCATTACTTACAATACCCAGTCCTGCCTGGCTGATCTAATGCGGTAAAAGAGTAACTCCAGCTACCACGGTGGGCTTATATCAGGAGTACAGCTGTCTGTGCTAACACAGTGTTTAACCTAAACCAGTTCTTCACAGTATTTTGTTGCATTATTTCATTATTACTGTTGGTAGTTTTACAGACATTCCATTCAATTTATCAAATATTTAAGAAGTACCTACTCTTTTGGGGCACTATTTTGGACATGGGGATTACAACAGTGAACAAATAAACAAGGTCCCTATTCATACCTTGTCCCAAATCAAGAAGATAATTTCTGATGTTAAAAAAAAAGATAATTTCTGAAAGGATATGTGTTTCTGTTTTTTTCCTCTTCTTTAAGTTTTTTTTTTTTAAATTAAATTCCAGTTAGTTAACATACAGTGTAAGATTAGTTTCAAATATACAATATAGTGATTTATCACTTCCAACAACACCTGGTGCTCATCACAAGTGCCCTCCTTCTACTCTTACGCTGAAAAGAAATTAAAAAAAAATAGCAAAAAAAAAAAAAGAACTAACCTAAAAAAACAAAACAAAAAACAAGTGCCCTCCTTCATCCCCATCACCTAATTCGCCCGTCCCCTCCACCCACTTCCCCTCTGTTAACCATCAGTTTGTTCTCTAGAGTTAAAGCTCTGTTTCTTGGTTTGTCTCTCTCTTTTTCCTTTGTTCACTTGTTTTGTTTCTTAAATTTCACATATGAGTGAAATCATATGGTATTTATCTTTCTCTGACTGACTGATTTCACTTAGCCCAGTAGTCTCTGGCTCCATCTGTGTCATTGTAAATGGTGAGATTTCATTTTTTTTTTTTTGGCTGAATAATATTCCATTACACTCCTCCTCCCACACCCCATTTTCTTTATCCATTTATCAGTCGGTGGACACCTGGACTGATTCCATAATTTGGCTGTTATAGATAATGCTGCTGTAAACATTGGGGTGCTTGTATCGCTTTGACTCATATTTTTATACTCTTCGGTTAAATACGTAGTAGTGCAGTTGCTGGATCATAGAGTAGTTCTGTTTTTAACTTTTCGAAGAGCCTCCATACTGTTTTCCAGAATGGCTGCACAGTTCGCATTCCCACTGACAGTTGAGGAAGGTTTCTTTTTCTCCACATTCTCACCAACACCTGTTGTTTCTTGTGTTGTTGATTTTAGCATTCTGATTGGTGTGAGGTGATATCTCATTGTGGTTTTGATTTGTATTTCCCTGAGGATCAGTGATGTTGAGTATCTTTTCATGTGTTTGTTGGCCATCTGCATGTCTTCTTTTGAAAAATGTCTATTAATGTCTTCTTTCCATTTGTTTAAAAAGATTTTATTTATTTATTTGACAGAGATCACAAGTAGGCAGAAAGGTAGGCAGAGAGAGAGTGGGGGAAGCAGGCTCCCTGCTGAGCAGAGAGCCCGATGCGGGGTTCGATCCCAGGACCCTGGGACCATGACCTGAGCCGAAGGCAGAGGCTTTAACCCACTGAGCCACCTGGGTGCCCCTCTTCTGACCATTTTAATTGGATTATTCATTTTGGGGGCATTGAGCTTTATGTTTTTTTAAAACATATTTTGGATATTAACGCTTTATCAGATATGTCATTTGCAAATACCTTCTCTCATTCTGTAGATTGCCTTTTAGTTTTGTTGATTATTTGCTTTGCTGTGCAGAAGCTTTTTATTTTGATGAAGTCCCAATGATTTATTTTTGCTTTTGTTTCCCTTGTCAAAGAAAAGACTAGCTCTTGATCAACTTCTGGGAGATAAACTTTAAACCTTTGGAATATAATTTCTGAGTGTATACCTGGGGTTTTGGGCCTTATCAGATAGTTCATGCTAACTCAACTTATAGTAGGTGTCTGCTTTTGTTTGGCCCTAGGCCAGAATATATCACTTCCATATTTGGAGGAGGAGCTGGAGATTAAGGTCAGGCATGTGGACAGTCTATACATATGTGACTATCCTCTAGTCATAGCCTTGGATGACAAGGCTTGGGCAAATTTTCTGGTTGGCGATATTTTGTAAATGTCATCAAACATTTTGGGAATGGGGACAATAATTTCATCCAGCTTTTATGGGTTGTTATAATGATTAAATGAGATAATATGTGTGATATGCTTAGAATAATGACTGGTACTCTTCTAATAATAAAAGCTATGTAAGGTCTTGTTAAATAACATTAAGAGGTGTGTCCAGTAGAGCCAGAGCTTAGAACCTGAAAACAGATATCAAACATCATATTTGGGGCAATAAGGTTAGAGGAAACGACCAAGGGGTTAAGAGGCAAGGACATCTGGAGCAAAAAGACACCCCCATCCCCCACACACTGAAGTAGGTTGAGGGAAATTGGTTTGGTTCAAGATATAAACCCTTGTCTAAGCAAAAGTTCTAGAACTCCATCTTGTTGGGTTCTGAACTATAGAGAAGTAGGATTAAAAGAATACAGCCTGGGGGCGCCTGGGTGGCTCAGTGGGTTAAAGCCTCTGCCTTTGGCTCAGGTCATGATCCCAGGGTCCTGGGATCGAGCCCCGCATCGGGCTCTCTGCTCAGCGGGGAGCCTGCTTCCTCCCTCTCTCTCTGCCTGCCTCTCTGCCTACTTGTGATCTCTCTCTCTGTCAAATAAATAAATAAATTCTTTAAAAAAAAGTACGCAGCTTGGAGTATAATTGAAGTATATAATACCTCATATAAAAGAGGTATATAATACCTCTTCCTTGCACTTCGTTTTGCAAAAAAAAATTTTATGAAGCAGGGGTAGCATCAGTGATGACTTTGGTGAGGAGAGTGGTTTCCTTTTCTGCAAAACCATGTTAAATGCCCATGATTTTTATGTAATTACATTCATCTAATACAGTGTAAATACAGTTGTACAAAATCAACTTCAAAATAAGCTCCCTATTTTTCTACCCTCAAATAATCTTTCCCACCCTAGTCTTCCTTATGTATAAGTTCTGGAGCTTCTACCATTTTGGAACATAGTGTGTTGAGACAGGATGGTCCCTAAATTTGTTGTGGAGTTCATTTTGTCGTTAAGTCTTAGTAATGCTGAGGCAGAAACAGTTTCAAAATTTAAGGAAAGCATGGAATTTTTTGTACAACAATTGAGATAGGCAACTCTACATGTCTCAATTCATTCAAAATATCTTAAGAAATTGCTAGACATTAAATTTTTTTTGTGGTCCATGGGTATCATTATCTTATCGGGTAGCAAGGTAAGTTATGTATCCAGCTGATCGCTGGCTCATTTCCTACCTTATTGGATGTGTGTTCATCCTTTTTACTTGCTAATATTTATAAAAATATATTTGCATTAACTCATGATTCCTCTGGTCTGTGTCTTTTGGTCTCTCATTTCCTCTAGGTGGTTAAAATCACACTTCTTCCGAAATCCCTGGGGCTTTTCTGTGAGTAGGAGAGGAAAAAAAAGGAGTAAAGGAGTAAGTTCAGAGTGAAATTGAAAGTCACCTCTATTCAGCTACCAAAAGTAGAGAAAAGAGAACATAGAATTTTTTTATATAAATTTTTTTATTTTTCATAAACATATAAAGTATTTTTATCCCCAGGGGTACATGTCTGTGAATCGCCAGGTTTACACACTTCACAGCACTAACCATAGCACATACCCTCCCCAAAACATAGAATGTTTTAATATTTCATCTCATAGTAAGAGTAAGAACAGAGGCTGTGTCTTTTGTGTGTTCTGTTTCTGTCCTTCATAACCATCAAGTGATCTGAAACTGTTCCTGCATGGAAAGTATTTACTCTCTCAAGATGAGGAAAGGGACACAAAGGCCCACAGTCTAGTAAAGTACAGGAACTGAACAGATGGAAATTTCTTTCATTTAATTGGATTCACAGGCTCTGAGGGGAGGCAGAAAAAGTAATTTGAAGGAGGTCAACCTGGGAGGAAATCAGTTTCATGGTTAGTGGGAATGAATTTACCATGTAAGAAACATCATAAATACAAGAAATATACCCTAAGAAATAGTATCTAGTGTCAGTAATATCAGTTATATTTCACAGTATTCAAGGGGAACAAAAATTCCCTTGAAATCAGGAAGCCTTTGTTTGAGATTCTATTCTTTAAATCTACGAAGTTATGGTTCAGATGGGATCTGTGGTAGTAAAGTGTGCACCACATAAGGAGGCATCTACTTAGGGTGATAGATTATGATGTTGAGCTTGAAGAAAATGGCTTCCGCAGTTCTACGGCCAATCTCTCTCTTATAGATCTGCTTACGGAAATCAAATTATAGGGAAAAAAATATGTCTTGGGATGGCAGATGTAAAGATTATGAGTTAGAGTTCCATTCTTTACAAATAAATTGCTCTGTGCCTTTGGACAGGCTGCTTAATTGTTAATTCCCTCCAATTTCTCATCTATAAGATTTGAGATCCAAATTCCTCCTGTATAGCATATCTTAGAAATCTCCGGATGAAATGGTCCTTGCAGCGCTGTTGAAGTTTGTGATGGGAATCACTAACTCATTGTCATGGAAATCACTAAAAATTATAAAGGTGGATAAATAAGAATTAAATTCTAGTCTGTAAGTATACTAGAACCTAATATCTTCATTGGGTTATTTTTAGGGTTTCCCTCAAGGGCAGTTTTGATTCTAGGTGATAATGAAACATATTTCCCCAACCCATTCCTTTGATATTTTAATTTTAAAAATTAGATTTTCTAGTGAAAATACTTGAAATGACGTTTAAAAATCTTTTCTGAGGAATGCTTAAAATAGCAGTTAATCTTGCAAAACAAAGTAGGTTCAATATTTATAATGCCATTTTAAGAGATGGTTAAAAGTGCATAAAATCTTTAATCCATCATTGGTGAAAAATTATTTTTAAGATAATTGAAGCTATTGTCTTTAAATTTTTAAGTACATCTCACTTAAATTATTTTAAAACAAAATATTTTTGAAATGAATAGCAGTCCCCAAATTCTCTGTTGAAGTACACTGAGCATTACTTAATTTCTTCTTGATGACTTATAGTTATTGCTGTGAGCCCAAGTTATATTCATGCTCTAATGCAGAGATGCTCTGAGACTTCTGGAAGATCTCTTGATCTTATTTATATAAATGGCCAGGTCCCTAAGCTTATTGCTCCAAGTCTGCCTTTTGTTATTTTTTTGGTCTCCTCCCCCTTACTGTTGGTTATCACCATTAGATATTACTTCTTACTGCTGTTGTGTGCCTTCTTGTACTCTCCATTCCTTTCCAACTTATTGCTTCTAAAGATTGATAGTGCAGGAATCCCAAAGATAATGAAACTAGTTGAATAAGACCAGCTTTTACAAAAATTTTAGACATTCAAGATGAGAAAAATGAACGTGAAGGAGTATACCAGGTTGAAATGGATTATGAGACGAAGAAATAAAGAAGAGCATGCTGCTCAAAAGTGGTGATAGTGTGTAAGTCAGAGGGTAAAGAAGCTTTCCCTAATAATTTGCTAAGTTGTCGCTTCAAGGGCAGTATACACGTAGCCAAAAGGCAAAATAGTTTGCCTTTGAGGAATACAGTAGTTGCACTCAAATTGCATGGTTTCTGCAACTTGAGTCACATTATTCATTATTTTTCACTTTCAGGAATTAAAAATAACTAGAACTAAATCCCATTCTGTGTAAGTAGTCCAGAATCCTCTTCAGATATAAACAAATACAGAAGTAATGATGAAGAGCTGGGGTGAATTCAGCATGCATTCATTCATTGACAACAATTTGCTTAGTGTCTGCTGTGGATGAAGCACTATGCTAAGCCTTAGGGAAATAGCAGGGAATAAGGCAGATCTATTCCTTGCCCTCCTAAAACTTATAGCCTTCTTCTGCACTTTGAAAAATGTCTATGAATGTTAACATTAGGAGGAGCTAAGTGAGGAATATATGGAACTGAACTATTTTTGAAGATTTTATAGAAGAATTTGTTCAAAAGAAAAAAAAATTAGTATATGAATGAGCCTGTGGTGGAAGACAGCACTGGTGTGTGGGTGAAACTGAATGACACTCAGGGTGGCCAGACCATGGGGGAGTGAGCGGTGAAGATATGGTCTACTTGGCCGTCCCTATCATGGGTCAATGCTCTGATGACAAGGGCTCTGGTGACAAGGTTTTTGGAAAACCAGAGCTGTTAATTCCTAACATGTAATTTTGGTCTGATCCTTTTCCTTCCCAATTATGTATTGAGTTATTGATGCAAAGCAATTGCCAAGCCAAGGTTTACATTACAGTTCACCCACTTCCCTTCTCATAGAGCTAATAACTGGGTTTTGCCAAGAGAATGTGAGGCTATAGGGAATTGCAGCCACAAGATAGGAGAAGCCTGAGTCTCTAAATTACCATGTGGAAGATACGCTCTTATCACCAAAGAACACTTGCATTAAATTTTGACTTGTTAAGCCATTAACCTTTTGCATTTATTTATTACAGTAGCTACAGTTGCCTTAACCATCAGACATATTAAAACAGAGATACTTAAAACTTCCTAGGGGTTAGTGTAGATTGTGAAGTTTCCAGATCATTAAACAACCCTGCCCTCTGGATCTGGGCCCTTACTCCGTCAGGCATGCTTTATCCTTTGCTTTAACTTAACAATTATTTGTTAACTATCAACTCTAAGTAAGACAGGCAACATAGCAAAGTAGAATGAGCCCTGAATTAGGGGGTGGGATGAGCAGCATTCAGAGCCTTTCACTTACTGCTGGATGAGTGGTACTAGATAGCATACTTACTCTGAACCCCAGTTTCTCTTGGTACATTATGAGTAGTAAGTAGACTCAATGCAGTTCTTTAGTTTTTTTTCAATTATTTGTCCATATTATCTCATTTCTTTTTTTTTTTTTAAAGATTTTATTTATTTATTTGACAGAGATCACAAGTAGGCAGAGAGGCAGGCAGAAAGAGAGAGGAGGGGGGAAGCAGGCTCCATGCTGAGCAGAGAGCCCTATGCGGGGCCCGATCCCAGGACCCCGAGATCATGACCTGAGCCAAAGGCAGGGGCTTAACCCACTGAGCTACCCAGGCACCCCATATTATTTCATTTCTTAAAGGAACTGCTTATTTGATATAAATATCACCATCTTCTTTCACTGTCACCAGCGTTTTACAGATAAGGAAGTTCAGATTGGTGATATCAAGCAGAATGTTGCTAAAGTTAGAGGGCTGTTAAATATTATAGCCAGGATCTTAATATAGGTTTTCAGACTCAAAATCCCCTTCTTCTTCTTCTTCTTCTTCTTCCTCATCTTATCACCTACAGAATGTGAAAATAACATCAGGCAGAAAAAAAAAAAGAATTACATGAAAAATGACCCCATAGTCATTATTTTCTTTTCTGAGTTTTTAGCCTCAGTTTCTCTTGGCTTTCACCTCATCTAATCATGCTTAAAAACAAATGTGTACTTAAGCCTCATGATGTGCCTGTAATTTATAGGAAATAAAGTTGCAAGAGAGACAAGAAGCTGGGTGGTGGATACATGAGGTTCATTATACTGGTCTCTACTTTCTGCATGATGGAGAACTTCATATTAGAAAGTTAAGAAAAAGATAAATACGAAGGGTAACAGAACCTTTGTCCTTGTCACAGATTTATCTCTGTCCTTTACTTCTCAGCTAAACTTTTTGCAAGCACAACTGTAACACTTCCTAATTTTCCACTTTCTGTGTGCACATCTACAGCCTGTCTCCTATGCCCCTAGATCTTGGAAACTGCAAAAAGATCACTAATCAACTCCATTGTAACAGGAATACAAGGTGAGTTAAGTTCCAGAGATCTGCTGTACAACCTAGTGCTTTACAGTTAATAACAGGTATCATGCACTTGAAAATTTGTGACAAGGATAGATCTCGTGTTAGGTGTTCTTCCTGCAAACAACAACTTCAAAGAGCAACAAAAGGGCACAAGGAAACTTTTGGATGTGATGGATATTTTTATTACCTTGGTTATGGTGATAATAACATGAATGTGTACATATGTCCAAATTTACTAAATTGTGTACATTAATTATGTGCAGTTTTTTGTGTGTGTGTAACAATTGTACCTCAGTAAAGGGGGAAGAAAAAAGAGAAAATGCATGAAGATTCAGTAAGGATAAAATAGCTTATAAAAAGAGTTTGGAGGAGCTTTTCATTTTTATTTTGAGGGAGAGAAAGAAAAGGAGTGATAGTAAGCAGTTGCCATGAGATGTGGGACATTAGAGAGAATGAAATAAGAGGAATTTTAGGAAGGTTCTTCATGTGTTGTACAGTGTGACTTCTCCTGTGCTGCTTTCTCATGAGATGTGTTCAGTAAAGGCTCTTACTGGAAAAAAAAAATCAGGTATAACCCTAAATCCTTACTTTATTTGATTTTATTGGCATTTTTTATTGTTGTTTAGTGTCAAGGCATATGATTTTTTCTGAATAAATAAAAAATTTTTTTCTTTGATTGTATGACAGGAAATGAAAAATATTGGTTTTTTTTCTTCTTAGCCCCACTGTTTGGCTCTTTCACTGTTCTTACCTTTAATGTAGATATCCTCCAAACATCTACATTTGCCCCTCTTTTCTTCTTTACCTTCACACAGAACGATTTCATCCTTGTCCATTCAGCATGTCTGTGATGGTTTTAAAATGTGTCCATACTTTCGTTGGTATTCTTCCTTTTTAGAGTTGGAGCTCCATTCCCTGCCCAATGAGTTGGGTTGGACTTAGTAATTCACTTCTACTGAATAGAGTGTGGCAGAAAGGATAATGATGACTTCTGAGATTAGGTCATAACAGGTATAGCCATTTCCTTTTTGCTCTCTCGTGTCATTTGCTTTGGGGTAAGCTACAGGACACCTAAACCCATGGAGAAGGCCCAGAGATGAGGAGCTGAGGCCTCCTTCTCATAGCCACATGAGTGAGTTTGAAAGTAATTCTTCAGTCCCAGTCAGTTCTTCAGATACCTCAGCCCTGGCCAACATCTTGAATGCAGTCTCATGACAGGCTCTGAGCCAGAATCACTGTGCAAAGCACCCCTGAATTCCTGACCCCCTGAAACCATGAGATGATAAACATTTACTGTCCCAAGTCACTATATTTTGAACTAATTTGTATTGAAACAGTAGATAACTATAAGGTATCTGAAACTGAACTCATTGTTTCTACATCACACACCTGTCTGTTTTTCTTGATTTTTTACATCCCAAATCCAGGAACATCCATTTTCTCACTTTCCATGGGCAGCCAGTAAATCTTGCCAATTTAACATCCATATTATGGCTGCTTCTTCCCTGCTGCTAGCACTTAATACCGTATTACAGGCCCTTGTCACCTGCTATGTGTCATGTAGACCTTTTCAGCATTGGTCTCTTTACTGTCGATCTTACTCCTTATCAAGATAGTTTGGACTCTGACGATTTTTAGCTAAGAGGTAAAGTAGATTTGCTGCTTTCCTCCTTAAAATTCTTTAATAACTGCCCCCATTTTCATCAGTTATAATAATAGTTCCCAGATATTGGGAACAAATGGCACAAGAAAATTTGAGATACTATGGTGAGATTTATTCTAAAATCTAAATTCAGCATGAAGGATCATCTTTTAAAAGGATATAATCTCAGAATATATTTTTAGTATTCTGAGGAATAGAAGAATAGTTGTTCATTGTTTTTATTGTTGCTGTTTTCGGTGGCCTTACGTAGCAATATGAAGGATAGCTACAATTTAAGAAAACAAATTTTGGTTCATGATGTTCAATGAAATTGAATTTTGTACCTGATCTTTCACTATGCCCACAAATGATTGCTATGGAGTAGAGCACATAAACAATTCTAGCCTCTAAACATAAAGAGCTATTTCATGCCTTCATGCCTTTGAATGCTTTAGTTCTTCTACCTGGCATGGTTTTGTCCTGGACTACTTGGAGGAGTATTATACCTCAAGACCCAGCCCCATTGACCTCTCCTCTTAGACACTCTTGCTGTCTACCCAACTAGAATTGATTACTCTCTGTGTGATTATACTGAACATATTTCTATTACAACAATTATTTTGTTCATTTGATATTTGTTTACACACCTGTCTTTCATCCTGGATCAGTCACTTTTTATTTGACAGACTCATGTGCATGTGCAGTATTAAAACATTATGAAGAAGATAAGGTTGAATAAGACATGTCTCTTTGTTCAGGGGAATATCGCTTCTTAAGGAAGATAAAATATGTATTTAAATAGCTATAACACAAATGAATATCATGCTGGTGGAACAAACCATATAATTTAGAGAAAGAATTTCCAGCTAAGATGATTGAGTAAAGCTTTTCATGTAGAAGTTAGTTTATGAACTGGATGTAGAAGAATATTCAGGATTTTTGAGATTAGGGAAGATATTCCATGTTTGTAGAAAGGACCAAATATGTCTTGGAATCTGAAAGAATGTTGAGTCTTCTTTTGAAGAGTGTTGGTGCTATGGAACAGTGAGAGACAACAGTTTAGAAATATAAATGGGGCCAAGTGTGGAAAGTTTTAAGGCTAGGTTGAGAATTCAGGTGAGAATGGGGAGCTATAGAAATCTTTGGGCAGAAGGAGATTATTTGATCAGAGCTGCAAGATAAGAAGATTAATTTGGAGGCAGTAGTGGGATGTGGAGAGCAAATCTGGGTGTGAAGAGATTAAGGCAGGACATATGAAAGCAGGCCAGGCAAGAGTCAGATTGGTCTGAGATATGGTAAAAGTAGTGGGAATAGAAATGGGGCAAGGATGCTGAAGGCAGAAGAAATTGGCAATAGTGTGATGTGGAGAATGAAGAAGAAAAAGAAAGAGGGAAATCATAGAGAAAAATTGGGAGGTGTTGTGAGGGTAAAGGTGTCTATTCATCTGACCTTATGTATCTTGCATAATAAAAAAAAAAGAAAGCTATTGAGTGAGAAGAAATGTGTTGATATATCTCATTTAAAAATAAATTAACTAGTCTATAACAGTGTAAGCTTTATTTTTAAAAAACCCTTTAAAAGACTTTATTTATATGACAGAGAGAGAGAGAGAGCACAAGTAGGTAGAGTGATAGGGAGAAGCAGGCTCCGCTCTGAGCAGGGAGCCCAATGCCAGGCTTGATGCCAGGGCCCTGAGATCATGACCTGAGCTGAAAGCAGACACTTAACTGACTGAGTCACTCACGTGCCCCTATAATAGTGTAAGCTTTAAATCAATAATGCATTTTCTTTTTGTTTCTAAGATGTCTAACATATCCTCCCCAACCACCCTCGTTTTGGCAGGAATGATTATTGTTTTCAGCTAAATGGCAAAACATGTGGATGAGAACCTCTGGGACATGTGGCCCATAGGTGACCTTGCAAATGCCACAGAAACACGGTCAAGCTGAGTCTGATGATTGAAATCTGGCCCAGACCCAACAAGGGCCCATTAGAAATCTGGGCTAACTGAGGTTGATCTATAAAATAAACATGGTCACTATCAAAATCCTAGTAGACTTTTTTTTTTTGGTAGAATTTGACAAGTTGGTCCTAATTTTATAAGGAAGTGCAAAAGCCAGTCTGATCTGTGCAATGGAATACTATTCAGCAATAAAAAGTCCCATGGTTCAAGTTTGTGCTCTTCTCCACGCCCCCCCCCCAACCGCCGCTATTCATTTGTTAAAATCCTAAAGCATAGTGTGATGGTATTAGGAGGTAGGGTCCTTGGGCGTGCTTAGGTCATGAAATAGTGCTCTTTGTGTGAATGAGTGTGAATAGTGCTCTTTGAAAAGAGACCCCACAGAGCTCCCTAACCCCTTCCAACATTCAAGGACACAACAAGAAGTTCCAGTCTATAGCTTAGAAGAGGGTTCTGACCAGAACCCCACCATGCTGGTAGTCTGACCCTGGACTTCAGCCTCCACAACTGTGAGAAGTAAATTTCTATTGTTTATTTAAAAAAAAAAAAAAAGAAAGAAATGTGGACTCACTAACCGGTTATTGTTTGAAGAACTAAGTGTTTCAGTAGATAACTGATGCAGTCATCTTATTTCCTATAGTATTATAAGACTTGCTTAATTTTATCCACGAGATTGCCCCTAGGACAGGATTGTCTTTTCTCAGGCTTTGTCTGTGGGTGACGATGGTTGACAGACACTGACTGACACTTTTTGTCACCGAATTTTTTCTAAAAGATTCCCATTTGTCAGAATTTGAGCATATATATTTTCCCATTTCAAAATTGTATCTGAACTCCTAGTCCAATTTTGTACAGATTTACCTTTTGGCTCTCACATAAAGTGAAAGTTTTCTAAAAGGCACAGCACTGTATTTAATAGCTACTGCTAGGCAGAGACAACCAGAGCATTACTGAAATCAAATTAATTGGCCAGAAGGGACTGAGCCTGGGAGCATTTTGGATTAAAACTGTTCTTTTCACCACTGTCTAGGACAATAGATTTCAAATAAAACTGCTTTACATAAAAGTTCTGTTGCAATTCAATTCTATAGAGATTTTTCCCTTCTCACAAAACAGCTAGAGTATTTTTTTCAGTAAAAAACTGTGAGTTGGGATTCTGTTTTATCTTCTTTTTCATATTTCCCATGATAAAATTAAAAAGAGTTCACCTGTTTTATGCATTGTGTTAGAGTGCCTTTATATAAGTACATTAAAAGGGTGTATAAGTATATATGTGCATATATTTTAATATGTAAGCCTGTAGCTACTAGGGCATTTGTGAGATGAGAGACAGCCTTAAATAGCAAAGAAAGAAAAATCTTGGAGGATATATATACTTGTTAAAATTTAATTGAGTTCTACTGACTTACTATTGTGTCAGAAAATGCACTAGATAATGCAGATCTTCACTTTTGAAATAATTGAAAACTTGAAATTGGGAGACAGTGTTTTGAAGACAGTATGCATATCCAGGCAGCAGAAGCCTTATCAATACATATATATTATTTTGATGTATTTTGCCAGTAAGAATTGTAGTTAAGCCTAGACATATAGAAAATGAGAGATGTATTCCTTAAATGACTGTACTGGAACTCTTTAGAAAGTGAGAGCAGAGAGGGTTACCACTTCTTTTTAAATCAGGCGTTAAAACATTTCTTTATGTCCTACTAGATACGCTTGAGACATGTCTGTATTCTCAACTTTCATGTTCCTTTAATCCTTCTGAAGATGGTTAATACAGAACTTTAATTTTACTTTTTGTTCTTTCGAAATAGGGTTGATAACTGATCCTGATGGAATGAGATAATGAGTAAGGAGAAAATAAGTCTCAGAAAAGGGAAGTTAAAACAGTTCTTTTTTTCTTTAGTCATTTTTT